>JACEEZ010017134.1:120000-170000 GCA_016584305.1 Chionoecetes opilio
GAAACACTGAACAGGTGATGATAGATGTAGAAAAGCTTATAAAAACCAGAAGAAAAAAGAAAATATATGTGTATGTGTGTGTGTCTCCTTACCTAAGCTTCCCTTCTCCCAAAGGATAAACGGGAAACAGGGGACAGCCTAGCAACAGAGGTTTGATGTGTATGTGTCTTCTTACCTATGTTCTTCCCCCCCCCCCCCCCCCCCCCCCCCCCCAGGATACGTAACATAGAGGAACACGCCTCAGCCGATGTGGAGAAGATGATCCTGGGAAACAAGTGTGACGTCAATGATAAGAGACAGGTGAGTAGAAGTAGTAGTAGTACAGGTTGAAGTTCCCAAACTCGGCAACCTCGGGACCAGCGCCGAGCCGAGTAATGGTATTTTCCGACTTTTAGAACGTACTGAGGTTCCGCCATCCAACTTCTACAAAAGGTCAATTTTCTCAGAAATAGTTAGCACATTGTTCTTCCTTTTCTTTTCACTTCCACCAGTAGGTGTTCCTGGACGTTTGGGAGCCATAATACCAATAACAGACCTGTAGAAGTACACAAAATAACAGTGTACACAGCTCTACAGTCACAACACCACTGAACAATAACAACAAACAAATCGGCGTGAGAAACCAAGCGGCCTAGTGTGGTGGCACCTAGCGGCCGACCCGGCAACTACACGCCGGGTTTTGGGTGTTCTGCCGTGTTTTGGAAAATCCGGAACCATAGCCGAGTTTTGGGTGTTGCCGAGTCTTGGGATGCCGAGCTTTGGGAACTTCAACCTGTAGTAGTAGTAGTAGATTTTATTTTTTTACATTTATGCCTATAGTGCATGTAGGCAGTGAGCTCCAGGGGTGGGATGGCAGGCCCTGGAGGCTCACTTGAGGGCTGTGATGGTTGGCCCTCACCTGTGGTGGTGCAGGCAGGATTTTTATAGTGACGCCTGTGATTAGAGGCTCATGCCGCCCCCCTGTGTCCTCCGATGCACTCGCAATCGAAGGTAGAGTTAATGGGCAGCATGTGGGTGTTCTTAGGCCACTCGACGGTGCACAAAGATATGAAGTGGATTTATGGGTCTCACTCGGGATCAAACTCGGGTCTTCGAGAACGCCACTCGGAGACGCTAACCACTCGGCCACCGCCACCATCTGGCTAGTATATTTTCTTTCTTGGCTGCAATTTTTTTTTAAGTACTCGCCAGTGGCTGGGAACACAAATTGTACACTTTCAGGCCTGCCGTAGCCTTTCATCCCCATCCATGAATTTGTCTAGCCTCCTTTTAAAGCTCTCTAATGACTCCGCACTAACCTACCTGTCTACTGAGTACCATTCCAATAATTTACCACCCTATTTATGAAGCAGTTTTTCCCTATTTCTTTTTTAAATTACGCTTTTCCAGCTTGAATCCGTTACTTCTTGTTCTACCCTGGTTACTAGCCGTGAGAACTTTTCCTACTCTCCTTTATTGTATCCCTTTATCCACTTAAAAAGAGTAGTAGTAGTGGTAGTGGTAGTGGTAGTAGTAGTAGTAGTGTAGTAGTAGTAGTAGTAGTAGTAGTAGTAGTAGTAGTGGTAGTAGTAGTAGTGGTAGTAGTGGTAATAGTAGTAGTAGTAGTAGTAGTAGTAGTGGTAGTGGTGGTAGTAGATAGAGTACATGTGTGTGTGAGCCTCCGTACAGCACTGTAACTTAACCTATTACTCTCTCCAGGTGTCGAGGGAGCGCGGGGAGCAGTTGGCGGTGGAGTACGGCATTAAGTTCATGGAGACGAGTGCCAAGGCGTCCATCAATGTGGAGGACGCCTTCTTCACGCTGGCAAGGGACATCAAGGCCAAGATGGAGAAAAAACTGGTGAGTGTTATTATGATTTAACCTTGTCTTGTAAACAGCTCTAGGGTGTCACTGTACCCGCCGAGGCCATACAATACAGTTTAACCCCTTGAGACCCAGAACGTAATTTCCATTGTAGTTTGGGTACCGTTAGACGATTTCAATTAATATAAGCAATATGTAATAGTTATGACCTGTTTAGTATCCTTGTCCACTAACTAATTTGGTATATTCAGTTACTTTTCTTATTTTATGGTTCGACAACATACAATTTTATATAGTAGCCAAGGAAATATCATGGCGTGAAGGGTTAACATACTTTGGCTTGCCGATGGAACGCTTGTCTTGTTAAACAGCTCTCTGGGGTGTCATTGTACCTGCTGAGGCCATAAAATACAGGTTGATATAATACTAACCTCCTTCTTACTGCGGTGATCCCAGCTATAAGAACAGACTTCAGACTATTCCTTTAACCCCTTCACGCCCAGATCTTTCCTTGGCTATAAAAAATTGTATGTTGTCGAGCCAGAAAATTAGGAAAAGTAACTGAATATACCACATTAGTTAGTGGACAAGGATACTAAACAGGTCATAGCTATATTATGTTGCTTATAGTCACTAAAAAGCATCTAGTGGTAGCTAAATTACAATGGAAATTACGCTCTGGGCCTCAAGGGGGTAAAAGGTTTGATTTATTTTCTTGTATTCATCTAGTTGTATTTTAGTTGTATTTTTTTTTTTTTTTTGGATGGAGATTTCTATAGTGTCTTGTCCTGCCTTGTTATCAATGTTTATGGCGGGTTTTTTTTATACAACTTACATACATTCATAAACTGACATGATAATGATATGATATTGACATATAAACTGACATACATTCATAAACTGACATGATATTGACATGATAAACTGACATGATATTGACATGATAAACTGACATGATATTGACATGATAAACTGACATGATATTGACATGATAAACTGACATGATAATGATATGATAAACTGACATGATATTGACATGATATTGACATGATAAACTGACATGATATTGACATGATATTGACATGATAAACTGACATGATATTGACATGATAAACTGACATGATAATGATATGTTAAACTGACATGATATTGACATGATAAACTGACATGATATTGACATGATAAACTGACATGATATTGACATGATAAACTGACATGATAATGATATGATAAACTGACATGATATTGACATGATAAACTGACATGATATTGACATGATAAACTGACATGATATTGACATGATAAACTGACATGATATTGACATGATAAACTGACATGATATTGACATGATAAACTGACATGATATTGACATGATAAACTGACATGATATTGACATGATAAACTGACATGATATTGACATGATAAACTGACATGATATTGACATGATAATGATATGATAAACTGACATGATAATGATATGATAAACTGACATGATATTGACATGATAAACTGACATGATATTGACATGATAAACTGACATGATATTGACATGATAAACTGACATGATATTGACATGTCATAAACTTACGTGATAATTATATGATATTGACATTCATAAACTTACATACATTCATAAACTGACATTATTATCAGCCGACTCAAATGTTGTCTCTCTGTTCTCTCTCTCCTTCCTCCTCTGTCCTGCTGTCTGTCTTACACGGGCTCTAGAAGGTAATGTTTATGTTGTGCCTCGCTCGCTGGTGCTCAGAGCCAGTCCCCTTGTGTGCCTGCTATAGTCTCCAATGTAGCAAGTCACTTTAGTCGCTTTGATTTCTACCCATTACCATTATAATTATATATACTACGTACATATAGCATTCCTACTCTCCCCCTGTGGTGAGCGAACAATACCTCACTCACAAGGGCGCGGACAAAACCATCACTCTAATAATTGAGAGGGTAGTTGGTGGGTAATTTCCACAGGTGATTTGATACATTGGAAAGACTAGTGCCAAGCAAGTGTTCATTGAGTGTATAAAGCCCGGGTCCCACTCTGAGGTTACGGGGCAAAGTCAATCCGCGTTACGCTAAAGTGGGTTGACGAGGTAAAAACACGACTTAACGTGGTCCTGATTTTTATGGTAACGCGGGCTGACGACGCCTCGTTTCTGATGTGGCGTTATTTTTTTTTTTTATTTTTTTATTTTATTGTTGCGTCAGCCCACTTCAGTTACCCTGGACAAGTGACGTGGCTCTGGCCCTGTACCAAGAGTCATGATGAAGGTCGAGCGATGAACGACGAACGACTGAGGAAGGGTACCATAAAAGGGATATTTTCCGTCGTCACTGCTCTTCGTTCCAAAAAATATCCCTTTTATGGTACCCTTCCTCAGTCGTTCGTCGTTCGTCGCTCGACCTTCATCATGACTCTTGGTACGGGCCTCTGTCTTTGTCTGACGTCGCTGGCTCGGGGATTGCGGGGATCAGGCTGACGGGAGTTGACGTAACAAAATTCCTGCGTCAACCAGTGTCAGACAATTTACTCTAACGTAGCTTGACTACTACTACTACTACTACTACTACTACTACTACTACTACTACTACTACTACTACTACTACTACTACTACTACTACTACTACTACTACTACTACTACTACTACTACTACTACTACTACTACTACTACTACTACTACTACTACTACTACTACTACTACTACTACTACTACTACTACTATAAGGGGACTGGCTTTACCGTACCAAACTCTTAATGCTTCCTGAGTTAAGCCATTTGAAACACATAACTGGTTTTTATTTGTCTTCTGATAACCTGGCTTTGTTGACTGACCAATACGTTTTTTGTTCATCTATTTGCAAGAGTAAGTACAGGTTGCCCATCACTAGTCCGGCAGTCAATATTACGGTGCCATCAGTTTTCCGGCATGAATTTCGGAGCGCAGTTTCAAATTTCCCAGGTTGGGGCGCCACTGTTTTCGGGAGGCGCCGTTTGTGTTTTGATGGCGCTGTACCCAGAATCAGCCGTATGCTCACGCTTCCGACAGCAAACAGGCATTCCTTCTCATTTTTCCGTAATTGATCTGCGCTAAGTTTGTGTAGTATTTTCTGTACATATATACGTAGACTCTCACGTAGCAGACAAACAGATCCATATGGGATATGTAAACTCGGTTGTTGGATTATGACCTCTTTAAAAAAAAAAAATCTAGTTTCTAAAATATATACGAATTTCGACCCTAAAAAAAAAAAAAAAAAAAAAAAAAAAAAATAAAAAATCAAATTAGGTAAAACGGCAGAAGCGCCCTAAATCAAATAAAAAAAAAAAATGACTAAAGTGTTTTCAATAATCACATGAGATATGCAAATGGGTTTGACTATAGAAAAGGTGGAGGTCGATATTGTCAAAGTCGCTGTGAGTGTCAATTCGAGAGACTGTCGATATATAGAGTCAGGGAACAAAACATCAATAATCCGGAAATATCGAAAATCCGCAGTCCTAAGGTCCCGTGGCTGCCTGATTAGTGATGGACAACCTGTACTGTGCTGGCTATCACGTCCTACAGTGTCTTAACCTTCCCTGGTGTCTCCCTGTGGCTTGAAATTGCTGGTGATCTGCCTCTACTGTGATTCTGTTATGTTTTTAAAGGAGTTTTTTTCTTGTTTTTTTCGGACTTTTTGAAGGTAGGCGGTTTTTTTTTCTCTCTCTCCTTTTAAGGTAGGTGGGTTTTTTATGTTCTTTTTGAGGTTTATTTTTTTATGTAAGTGGGTTTATAAGACCTTTTTTTTTTAAGGTGGATAGTTGTCTTTTTTTTGTTTTTTTACTTTTTAAGGTACAGTAGACGGTTTTTTTATGTTCTTTTTGCTGGCTTTTTGAAGGTCGCTGTTTTTTCCTTCTTACAACAATTTTTTTTGTTTTCTCTCTCTCTCTCTCTCTCTCTCTCTCTCTCTCTCTCTCTCTCTCTCTCTCTCTCTCTCTCTCTCTCTCTCTCTCTCTCTCTCTCTCTCTCTCTCTCTCTCTCTCTCTCTCTCTCTCTCTCTCTCTCTTCAATCACTCTCACTTTCTCTCAACACACACGACACTCCCTCAAACACACACACTTTCTCTCTCTCTCTCTCTCTCTCTCTCTCTCTCTCTCTCTCTCTCTCTCTCTCTCTCTCTCTCTTCTCTCTCTCTCCTCTCTCTCTCTCTCTCTCTCTCTCTCTCTCTCTCTCTCTCTCTCTCTCTTCTCTCACTCAACACACACGCACTTCCTCTCTCTCTCTCTCTCTCTCTCTCTCTCTCTCTCTCCTCTCTCTCTCTCTCTCTCTCTCTCCCTCTCTCTCCTCTCTCTCTCTCTCTCTCCTCTTCTCTCTCTCTCTCTCTCTCTCTCCTCTCTCTTCCTCTCTCTCTCTCTCTCTCTCTCTCTCTCTCTTTCTCTCTCTCTCCTCTCTCTCTTCTCTTCTCTCTCTCTCTCTCTCTCACACATCTTCTCTTAACTAATAATCCATGAAAACTAACATAGACATATATAGTAAAATCCAAGCATTCAAAAACACCCTTAATCGTATAGTTCATAGAGTCTATTATCCTTTGTTATATCTTCCACTCTTCACCCATAGTATATTTAGTGAAAGGAAGAGAGTAAGGTCGTTGTTGTTGTTGTTGCTGATGTTGTTGATGATGGTGTTGGATTATTTTGGTATTATTTTCCCATGTCTTGTTATTATTATCAATGCATTTTTTGTCACTATCTACCAAACAAACACTAGACTAATTCAAGGTTTTTTTCTCCCTCCCTCCCTCTGCGCGCTTGTGTATGTGCGTGCCTGTGTGTGTGTGTGTGTGTGCCTGTGTGTGTGCGCCTGTATGTGCGTGCCTGTGTGTGTGTGTGCCTGTGCCTGTGTGTGTATGTGTGTGTGCCTGTGTATGTGTGTGTGCCTGCCTGTGTGTGTATATGTGTGTGCCTGCCTGTGTGTGTGTGTGTGCGTGCCTGTGTGTGTGTCTGTGTATGTGTGTGTACCTGTGTGTGTGTGCAGGAGGCCAGCAACCCCCCCAAGGGAGGTCACACCATCAAGCCAGACGAGCCACCCAGGAAACCTATCATGAACTGGCTGTCAAAATGCAGTCTGCTATGATCCTACTACGCCCAATACAATTATAGGTGACCCTAACACCCCTTACACGCCCCAGTACCTTATATGACCCCTTCCATATCCCCTTACAAGCCTCAAAATATCATCTGTACCCCTACCACAATTTTTTACCTCCTTTTTGTACCTCTCCTACTTACCAACACCCAATACACTACCCTGACACCCCCTACACACCCCTTACAGACCCCAGTATCTTATTATGTACTCTTCCACACCTCTTACAAGCCACAAAATCTTACCTGTAACACCCAATACACTTATATGTGACCCTAACACCCCTTACACACCTCTACCATCGCCCCCTACAGCAATACCCCAGGACCTTAGCTGTACCCTTAAAAACCTCCTACACTTCCTACAGTCCCTTCCACAACTACAGCCCCAACACCCCCTACAATCACCCCTACAGCCTCCAACACCCCCTACAATCACCCCTACAGCCTCCAACACCCCCTACAATCACCCCTACAGCCTCCAACACCCCCTACAATCACCCCTACAGCCTCCAACACCCCCTACAATCACCCCTACAGCCTCCAACACCCCCTACAATCACCCCTTACAGACTTAGATACCAATGGTGGGCGCTCTCCGGTGCACGCGGTAGTGCGGCTGTGCTCTGTGCACCCACACAGCCGGCCCGGCGCGCTCTGTGCTCAGCGCTCCCAAAAAATAGCTATATAATAAAAAAACAGCTTCTAGAAGTTATATTATGAATTTTTTTTATGAAATTTTAAGTAAATTATTATTATCCAAATAGTTCGTAATTATTAATTATGTAGACAAGCAGTAAGCACAACACAGTACAAGGCACAAAAAGATAACCCGTCCTTTAAGTCCTCGGCACTAATTCCGCCGAGCCGAGAAACTAGTGGAGAGCACGCTGAGAGCACGTTTAACAGAACCACACGCCTGGACGCGACTGGGACTTGTTGCCACAGGTCAAAGAAAGACTGTGCACTTGCCACCAACTCGAGTGACCGACACAAGTCACTTTTGAGTATCCGGCCCCAGGTTGGCAGCGCTTTGCCTGCCTGCTATTTACTAAACCATGCGCATTGTTGCCGCTGAAATTTTTTAGGAAAAGTCGTCTTCGATTGGAGCGCCAAATTCAAGTTGCGCTCCGTGCTCTGCGCTTCCAGTTCAGATTTTCGCGCTCCTGCGCACCGAATTTTGGTAGTGCACACCGGAATGCGGAACTCAAAATCGGAGCGCACGCGCCCACCTTTGTTAAATACCTCACCTGTACCCTTTATCTCTCCTTGCAACCCCTACTGTCACCCCTACAGACCTCCTACCATCACCCCTACAGGAATACCCCAGCACCTTATTATGTCCCCCTCCACACACCCAAAATGTAAGGAGGCAGTAATAAGTAGCTTTTAGTGAGGATTTGTAATGTTTGGGAAGGGAAGGAATGGTTATTACCTCTCTCTCCCTTCTCCTCTCCTCTCTTCCTTCTTTTCTCCTCCTTCCTCCCTTCTTCCTTCTTTTCAGCTCCTCTTCCCTCCTCTCCCTCCTATTCCTTCCTTCTCTCTCTCCTCTCTTCCTCCTCCTCCTTCTCTTCCTCCTCCCCCAATTGTTTCCTTCTCTCTCTCTTCTCTCTTCCTCCTCCTCCTCTTCCTTCTCCTCCTTCCCTCCTCTATCCCTCCTATTACTTCCTTCTCTCTCCTTCTCCTCCTCCTCCTTAGCTCGTCTTGCAGTTCGTAGCGTTTATAACCTCCCTGTTTATACATACGTGCGAATTGTCTATATATGATCCAAGTCTGTTATATTTATCTCTCGCCGAATGACCGAAACGACTAATTAATTCATCCTTGCATGTTGGTGCAAAAATATCGAAAGTGCTTTTTTTTTTTCTACTGCGCAATCTCCATCCAGTGTGTGTGTGTGTGTGTGTGTGTGTGTGTGTGTGTGTGTGTGTGTGTGTGGTGTGTGGGAAGAGGGAGAGGAAATGCGAAAGATTATTTAGCAAGAGAGAAAAAATGAGAAAGATAATTTAGATATCGAGGAAAAGGATGTGTGTGTGTGTGTGTGTGTATGTATGTGTATGTGTGTGTGTGTGTGACCTCCCTATCTTACTATTACTGTAACTGGTATGTCCGTTTGTGTGTACGTAGTTAATATTTTTTTGCTACTCGAGTCATTTTTGTATCCTAAGTTATGTATTTATATGGCGTAGATCTATCCCTATTGTTTGTGTCCTATTGAACCTATTTTGTGTTTCATGCTATTTTTTGTCTTAGTTAGGAAGGTTATAGGGAAAGTTATAGGTGTGTGTTTAAGGGGAGAAAAGTTAGGAAGGTTATAGGTGTGTGTTTAAGGAGAGAAAAGTTAGGAAGGTTATAGGTGCGTGTTTAAGGGGAGAAAAGTTAGGAAGGTTATAGGTGTGTGTTTAAGGAGAGAAAAGTTAGGAAGGTTATAGGTGCGTGTTTAAGGGGAGAAAAGTTAGGAAGGTTATAGGTGTGTGTTTAAGGGGAGAAAAGTTAGGAAGGTTATAGGTGTGTGTTTAAGGGGAGAAAAGTTAGGAAGGTTATAGGTGCGTGTTTAAGGGGAGAAAAGTTAGGAAGGTAATGGAGAAAGTTAATAGGTGTGTTTTTAAGGGAAGAAATACAGTGTTTGAGGAATAGGATAGTTTTGTTAAGGAGGAAGGAAGGGTAGAGGATAGAGTTATTAAGGAAGGAGGAAGGAAGAAAGGGTTAAAATACAGTGTTTTAGGAAGAGAAAAGTGTTGTTTTAAGGAAGGAGGAATTAGGAGGAAGGAGGAATTAGAAAGAAGGAGGAGGGTTTAGGAGGAAGGAAAGAAGGGCTCAGAATACTATGACTTTAGCAGGTCAGGTTAGGTCGCTAAGGAAGGAAGGAGGAATTAGGAGGAAGAAAGGAAGAAGGAGGAGGAAGGAAGGAAGAGGGTGAGAATACCATGACTTTATTAGGTCGGGTTTTTGAGCTACAAAGACTTCTGTTTATATATACATTTCCCGTTTGTGTTGACTGTGTTATGCCTTGGCTAGTGTCCATTCCCGCTATGTTGTTTATATATACATACTTATACCTATATATCGGCAGTGTGTGTGTTTGTTTACTGTTTGTGTTTGTTGTCAAGAGGGTTCCAGAAAAGGGGTAAAGAATATTAAGGGGGATTTAGATACATTGAAAAAAATATTAAGGGGATTTAAATACATTGAAAAAAATATGAAGGGGATTTATATACATTGGAAAAAAAAATTAGAGGGATTTAATACATTGGAAAAAATATTAAGGGGATTTATATACATTCAAAAAAATACTAAGGGGGATTTCGATACATTGAAAAAAATACTAAGGGGGATTTAGATACATTGGAAAAATATTAAGGGTGATTTAAATACATTGACAAAAATATGAAGGGTGATTTCGATACATTTGAAAATTTAGCATATAAGGAATGTGATTTTGACTTGTGTGTCTAAGGAAAAATCATGAATTCATAATACTGACAGGCTATGTATGAAGTTTATTGGTGCGTATTGTACATATCAGATGCTTTCTATATTGTAATTATAATGGTTAAGGACAGCATTCATTCTCTGGTCTCTGGTAGTAGATGACATTGTAGCTCATTCATTGGCTTGATTTGCAACGACCACTTAATTCCCTCATATCTTAAAGCTTAAAATTGTGTTCCGTTATGACATCTTAAAGCTTAAAATTGTGTTCCGTTATGACATCTTAAAGCTTAAAACTGTGTTCCGTTATGACATCTTAAAGCCTAAAATTGTGTTCCGTTACGACATCTTAAAGCTTAAAATTTTGTTCCGTTATGACATCTTCAAGCTTAAAATTGTGTTCCGTTATGACATCTTAAAGCTTAAAATTGTGTTCCGTTATGACATCTTAAAGCTTAAAATTGTGTTCCGTTATGACATCTTAAAGCTTAAAATTGTGTTCCGTTATGACATCTTAAAGCTTAAAATTGTGTTCTGTTATGACATCTTAAAGCTTAAAATTGTGTTCCGTAATGACATCTTCAAGCTTAAAATTGTGTTCCGTTATGACATCTTAAAGCTTAAAATTGTGTTCTGTTATTACATCTTAAAGCTTAAAATTGTGTTCCGTAATGACATCTTCAAGCTTAAAATTGTGTTCCGTTATGACATCTTCAAGCTTAAAATTGTGTTCCGTTATGACATCTTCAAGCTTAAAGTTGATTTCCGTCACTACATCTTAAAGCTTAAAGTTGATTTCCGTCACTACATCTTAAAGCTTAAAGTTAAATTAAACAGGAACTACCTCGTGTAGGTCTCACGGCCTCTTGTAGCTTCCTTATTTTCTTATGTTCTTATGAATTCCGTCACTCCATCTTATACAGTGTTTTCATTTTCTTTTAAAGTAGGAGTTGGAATGCAGAAAGTAGGCGGTGGAGATTGATTGCAAGGCTGCTTGATAGGCCGGGGGTCCCACGCCTTGGAAGGTGTTAAAATATGCATTCTGGCTGTTTTTCAGGCTCAAATTCACTCCTTTCATACAATATTTATGGGCCATTTTCCTAGTGATTTCTTTCATAAAAAGAAACCTAGTCTGCATTTCTCTGAAGTGTCTGTGCATTTAAAAAGATATTTCAGAAAAATGCAGAGTAAGTGGAAAAGTAGTGGCGCAAGTTTGTGAGTAGACCGGTCATTGCCCCGTCCCCCGCCTTGTTTTGAAGACACTGTTATAGCTTCAAGCAACTCCTGTGCTCTGTTAACTTTGGTGCCATTGTGTAATTCTTCATCAGATTACAGCCTGAAAGTATTGTTTGGGGTCAGTATGTTCCAGACTTAATTGTAGCTTCCTTATTTTCTTATGTTCCAGACTGAATTGTAGCTTCCTTATTTTCTTATGTTCCAGACTGAATTGTAGCTTCCTTATTTTCTTATGTTCTTAAATTCTTATGTTCCAGACTGAATTGTAGCTTTCTTATGTCTTATGGCCTCTTGTAGCTTCCTTATGTTCTTAAATTCTTATGTCTCAGACTGAATTGTAGCTTCCTTATGTTCTTATGTTCTTATGTCTCAGACTAAATTGTAGCTTCCTTATTTTCTCATATTCCAGATTTAATTATGATGTATTTGTTGTGCATTTTGTGTTGCTCTAAATCACTACTAAGGACCTATTGTAGTGGTGTGTAGGGAAGAAACTATCGGAGGTGAGGTCAAGGAAGACTCCAACCTATTTCCCCATGACTTTGTTGTCTTGATCATTTCTTTCCGATTATTCACCCGAAAGGCTGACAAGAATATTCCGTGTGAATTCCGGTTTTTTTCTGCTTGCCGTTTTTTTTTTGTTCTGTCGTGTGTTGCCCTGTCCCGTTTTATTTTGTGTTATTTTCATCGCATTTTTTTCTCATACCAGGAACTACCACGTTTAGGTCTCACGGCCTCTTGTAGCTTCCTTATTTTCTTATGTTCTTATGTCTCACAGCCTCTTGTAGCTTCCTTATTTTCTTATGTTCTTATGTGTCACAGCCTCTTGTAGCTTCCTTATTTTCTTATGTTCTTATGTCTCACAGCCTCTTGTAGCTTCCTTATTTTCTTATGTTCTTATGTCTCACAGCCTCTTGTAGCTTTCTTATGTTCTTATGTGTCACAGCCTCTTGTAGCTTCCTTATGTTCTTATGTGTCACAGCCTCTTGTAGCTTCCTTATTTTCTCATGTTCTTATGTTCTCTCGATTTATTTTGAGTTTATTAAAATGCCCATGACGAGTGTGCCCCCTGCCCCCCTTTCTCCCCCTCCCCCCTTCCCCTGTGTGGGTGTGGGGGGGGAGGAAGGGGGGCAACCCATGTATGTACAGCGTTTTGTATGTGTACTACCTAACTCCCGGACTCACTGTAAATGTTTGAGAATCTAAAGAAGGCCTATGTTATGTACTATATATTTGTTTTCATTTGTCAATATTTTTTTTATAGATAAATGATAATAAATGCAAAAATTTGAAATAAAAATCTTGATGCGGATGGTTTTTGATTTTTATTATCATTTATTTTATTTTGTAAGTCTAGTCTGATATATTACACATGTACATGCATCTTATTTCACATCTTTTAGTACTCTCACATACTCTTAACACTCTGTCACCCATTTAAGAACATGAAGAACATAAGGAAGCTACAAGAGGCTATGAGACCTACACGAGGTAATTCCTGTTACTTAACACTACCTACATCCACCATACATGAAATTATCCAGTCTCCTTTTAAAGCTCCCTAATGACTGCACTAACTACCCCACGACTGAGTCCATTCCAATCATTTACCACCCTATTTGTGAACCAGTTTTTCCCTATCTGCCATGAAATTATCCAGCCTCCTTTTAAAGCTCCCTAATGACTCTGCACTAACTACCAGTCTACTGAGTCCATTCCGATCATTCACCATTTAACGGGGTCTCCTCTCACACTTCCAGCATCTACTCATATATTCTCTTATAATCTTCATCTTATCCACCCTCTCCAGTGACTATTGAGCTTTTTTAATATTCAGCTAAGATTAAGATAAGATTTTCATCCTATCTAGACACTTTGCAAGTACCAACTACAAGCTTATTGACTACAAAGCGCCGCCACGTCAGCACGAACTAGGCGGACTCGAACCGCTGACCGAATGCGCAGGGACGCTACACATTGCAAGCTCACGTCTCTACCAACCTTGCCACCCTGACGGGCTAATATTCAGCTAGGAAATATTTTAATGAAATAATAAAGAAATGAACCTTGAAATACCACCTATGAAGGTGGTATTTCAAGGTTCATTTCTTTATTACAAGTCTACTGTAAGGTCTGGGTGGCTTTATTATGCTATTAATTCATATTCTTTGGAGTAATGGGTATACAATAAGTTATCTGGGCGTTACTATAAGAGAAACAGCCTAGATATTCCATTGTGTCAAGTTCAAATAGCCAGGAGTTGCCCGGGGAACATCTTGGCAAATCTTCACCCGGAACTTTATAACAAACACTTTTTATACAGCCTTTATAACTTGCATGTATGAATATTATGGATGAATTTAATATATAATGTAGTTTTATGGTAATATGAATGTTATTTAATGCGTAACTAGGAAAATAGAACTAGGTACATGAGGCAGGACTGGCCAAGAGGAGGGTCAGCCACGTAAACAGACTGAGGCGACGGCGGTGCCAATGTGACACTTGTGAGGCTTGTGAGTGTATTGTGCGTGCCACGGTGGTGTTAGCAGCGTGCCACCTCACCACACCACTCACGGCTCACCACACCACTCACTTCCACCCTCAGGTAAGGCTACACCTGTCTGTATGTCTGTATATACGTGTGTGTGTGTGGTTTGTGGGGGAAGCCGTGAAAGTAATCCAGACTCCAGACTTTTACCGTATTAGCGTCCCACCTATATTTACTATGGTCAATTTATAGTTTCACCCAACCAACGATTTTCTGATGCGCCTTATGTTTTTCTGGTGTGTTTTTATGTGTTTTGAACGAATCTGCTAACCGTTTCTGTCGCAATTATTATTTTTTTTTTTGTTTTTTTAAGGTAGATAAAGGTAATTTTTTTTTTTTTTTTTTATAGTTAGGTAAAGGTTAGGTTAGGTTTAGGTTCATTTTTTTTTTTTGTCATTTTTGCAAAAGAAAAAAAAAAAAAAAAAAAAACTGCGACAGAAACGGTTAGCAGATTCATTCAAAACACATAAAAACACACCAGAAAAACATAAGGCGCATCAGAAAATCGTTGGTTGGGTGTAACTATAAATTGATCTTTACTATTTACGGTGATACACAGACGACAGGTGTGTTGCGAGGCCGTACAGGTGTGTAGTGTGTGTGGTAAAGCGAGAGAGGCTAAGAGTGAGGTGTTAGCCCCCAATTATGTGTGTCTGACCTAAAGAGCGAACGCGCAGTTCTCGTCCACTATAACGGTGTGTAGGTGTCGGCTTGTTCTGATGTTATTCCTCCTTTTCCCTTTCAGCGTTTGTGTCGCCGCCATGAGTGAGGGGAAGGATAAGGGCGAGGCGATGGTGGTGGTGGTGACGGGGGGCTCGGGACTGGTGGGCAGCGGTATCCGGATGGCGGTGGGGCAGGACGAGAGGCCGGGGGAGCGATGGGTGTTCCTCAGCTCCAAGGACGCTGATCTCATGTGAGTATAGAGAGAATGATGTTCTTATGAGATAGAGATCTGATGTGAGTATTAATGGCTATTTGAGTGAGTGACTATAACAGGAACTACCACGTGTAGGTCTCGCGGCCTCTTGTAGCTTCCTTATTTTTTATGTTCTAATAAGTCCAACATTTCACCATAACTACCACCACCACTAGAACATAAGAACATAAGAAAATAAGGACGCTACAAGAGGCTGGGAGACCTACACGTGGTAGTTCCTGTTACTTAACACTACCTACATCCACCTTTCATCCCCATCCATGAATTTATCCAGCCTCCTTTTAAAGCTCCCTATGACTGCACTAACTACCTGTCTACTGAGTCCATTCCAATCATTCACCACCCTATTTGTGAACCAGTTTTTCCCTATTTCCTTTTTAAATCTACGCTTTTCCAGCTTGAATCCGTTACTTCTTGTTCTACCCTTGGTTAATAGCCATAAGAACTTTTCACTATTTCGGAAGTACTATCACCATTACCACTACTATATATCAAGTTCTATTACCACCACCACTACCCTACCAATAAGTGCCTCCCGTGGCCCTGCAGGAGTATGGAGGAGACGAGGGCCGTGTTTGAGAAGCACCGGCCCACTCATGTCATTCACCTGGCGGCCATGGTCGGGGGGCTATTCAGGAACATGAAGTACAACTGTGACTTCTGGGTGAGCTACTGATAACCTTCATCCCTCGTCCTATCCCCTTCCCAGCCAGTCAGAAACCCAGGGAAGATTAGCCTTGTTTATTTATACCCAAAGATTACCTTCTATCTATACCCAAAGATTTCTGGCTGTTTCCTTCCCTTCCTGCCTTGTCCTTTCCCCTTCCCAGCCA
Source organism: Chionoecetes opilio (assembly GCA_016584305.1). Lineage (NCBI taxonomy): Eukaryota > Metazoa > Arthropoda > Malacostraca > Decapoda > Majidae > Chionoecetes > Chionoecetes opilio. The sequence continues at coordinate 135,935 of JACEEZ010017134.1, forward strand.
GTCAGAAACCCGGGAAAGATTAGCATTATCTCTTTATAGTCTATATGAGTGAGTATGTGAGTATACGCAAAGGTTTCTGGGTGAGGAAGAAGATGTGGGAAAGATTAGTGTTGTCTATCTATACCCAAAGACTTCTGGTGAGCTACTGAACCTTCCTCCCTCGTCCTGTCCCCTGCTGTTTTATGGCTAACAACAGATAATTTTTTATAGCAAAGGAAAGATCTAGGCGTGAAGGGAAATGTTTTATAGATAATGACCTGTTTAGTATCCTTGTCCACTAGTTAATTTGGTATATTCAGTCACTTTTTGTTATTTTATGGCTAACAACAGACAATTTTATATAGCAAAGGACAGATCTGGGCGTGAAGGGGTTAAATGATTTGATTGGGGTCTTTAAAAGGTGTCTGGATAAATTCGTGGATGGGGAAGAGAGGTGGATATAGATAGAGTTAAGTAACAGGAACTACCTCGTATAGGTTTCACGGCCTCTTGTAACTTCCTCATTTTCTTATGTTCTTATGTTCTTCCCAGCTTGTCAGAAACCCAGGAAAGATTAGCCTTGTCTAAGAATGCCCTTTTGCCTCCCTACAATACTATATTTATTATGTTTGAAACTGTACCAACTGTAGGCTTTTTACTAGAGAACTCTGATAGTTTTTTGTCACCCATGGACACAGGCAGGATTTTTATAGTGATCCCTGTAATGACTAGAAGCTCCTATCACCCCTTGGTATCCCTCTATACTTTATTATTTAAAGATAGATGTCCCCCTCAGTGTGTTGACCCTCCCTGTCTGTCTGTCTGTCTCTTAACCTCCCTGTCTCTCTGTCTCTTACCTTCTCTGTCTGTCTGTGTGTTTGTTACCTTCCCTGTCTGTCTCTGTCTGTCTCTTATCCTGTCTCTCTGTCTGTGTGTGTTACCTACCCTCCCTGTCTCTGTCTGTCTCTTACCTTCCCTGTCTGTCTCTCTGTTTGTCTTACCCTGCCTGTCTGTCTGTCTGTCTGTCTCTTACCCTCTCTGTTTCTCTGTTACCTTCCCTTTCTCCCTGTGTCTTACCTTCCCTGTCTGTCTCTTACCTGTCTCTCTGTCTCTCTGTGTGCAGCGCAACAACATGCAGATCAACAGTAACGTGCTGGAGGTCAGTCACCAGCTGGGGGTCAAGAAGGTCATCTCATGCCTCTCCACTTGCATCTTCCCGGACAACACCACCTACCCCATCGACTGAGACCATGGCAAGTTTGTCCCCCAGTAGGCTGTGGGGGACTGTAGTGCAAGCTTTTTGGTACTTTAAGCTACGTCCACACCAGGCATTACCATGCACGCATTACTTCCCGCAGCGTAGTTACATGATGCGGGCGGGAGTTTACTGCTGAATCATCATAACATTGGCTGACTTGTACCAGAGAGAGCCAGATAATGATAATATAAGCCTCTCATACAAAGAAAGATCCTTGTAATAATAATTATGATCCTTAAATAGTAAGAAAAATCCTTGTAAATAATAGTACAGGAGAACCTCGTTTATCCGGCACCCTCGGGGGGGAGCGCATGCCGGATAACTCATTTTGCCGTTGTTTTGAGAGTTACTCTTATGGAATCGCCCAAAATCCCCTTTTTTTTTTTTTTTTTTTTTTTTTCCCCCATCACAAGGAACTGGCCAAGGGCACAACAAAAATGGGTAACACACAAAGGCCGCTTAGTTGTCAGTCCCTATAAAGAAGACAGTAAGAGAATAAAATAAAAAAGAGGGGTGAGCCAATTTAGTTCGGGAGGTGTCTTGTTACTCTTATTTTGAAAAGATGTAAGTCATAGGAAAGTGGAAAAATAGAAACAGGAAGAGAGTTCCAGAGTTTATCAGTGGGAAAAAAGAAAAAGAAAAAAAAAAAAAGCCTGGGTCGATTAGTGCCGTTGTTTTGAGGCTGCCGTTGTTTTAAATGCCGGTTAAACGAGGTTCTCCTGTAATAAGCCTTTGATAGTAAAACAGAGACGGCAGACACGACAGCTGACGGCTACTGATTCGCACATTACGTTGCAGAAATGCCCCGCGCTAGATTTGCCTCCCGCATTACTTTTCCGCATCACTCAAAACAAAAATAGAGTTCTCGCATTATAGTGCACACCGTAATGCCTAGTGTGGACGCACCTTAAGTGGGCTTTTTGGTACTTTATTTATTTATTTTATAATTTTTTTTTTTTTTATGGCAACTGTCCTGTCTTCTAGCGTGCTTTGGGGGACTTTTATTTATTTTATTTATTCCTTATATTATTTTTTTTTTCTATTTTTTTTTCCCGTATGTCAAGCCCCTAATTTATTTTTATTTTTTACATTGAACCTCTTAGTGTAAGCCCTTTTGGTGTTATTATGTAGCCAATCTACCCCATCGACGAGACCATGGCAAGTGTCCTTCTTCTCTTCTTTCTAGGTGGGGAGCTAAACCACGGTTTTCAGTCGCAGTTCAAAGCCTATTTTCCGGCTGGCTCCCTGAGGGCTTGTAGGATTAGGCCCTAACTCTCTGCTCTTTTTTACCCAAGCCTTTTCTAGAATACTTTAACCCCTTCAATGATTCTTCTATTGGTGTCCTGTACCCTACTCAAACCTAAAAGAAATTCCATTATCCCATCTATGTTCCCTCTGCCACTCTATCCCACTGATCCCGCCTACCTCCCGTGCCACTATTGCTATAAGCTGCTCTCTTTCCTCATCATACCTTGGACACATTAATACCAGGTGATCTACAGTTTCATCTAGTCTACCCATACACATTTGACATATCTTGCTTCCTTCGTTTGCCCATCTATATGTTCTACTATTGACCTCCAGAGATTTTGTCCTTGCTTTAAATAATAAACCACTCCCCAAGCTACCATCATAAAAGACCTCACACTTTGGTGTGGTCTTCCCCTTGTACCAATTCAGAGAACTCTTACCCTCCATCCTCTGTCTCCACATCTCCCTGCCCTGCCTCTGAACTTGGTCATTCACCTTTCGCTTTAACTCCCCCTCACTAGACTGGTGTATCCTATCTGTGAAACCCTGTAACCCACACTTCCTCTCCCACCGTCTGCTTGATCTATCCCATTTACTACTCTGTCCTATCCACTCATAAACTTTTCGAGCCCACCTGTTTTCATCCATTTTTCTAAGCCTGATTTTGTAATTAAGCACTGACTTTCCTATTCTCTCCGCAAAGGTACTCCACCCTGCCTCTCCCCTGATCGCCTCCACTGCTACATACCTGTTTGCCTCTAGTGCAAGTCTACCTACCCTGTTTGTACTACCTCTAACTTGTCCAGCTCTCCTACCGTCCACCTCATACACTCTGCCCCATACATGAGGCTCGGTACTGCCATGCCTTTCCACAACCCTCTTACTACCTCATACCTGTTTGCCCTACATCTTGCTACACTACCAAGCCTTCCCACCCACTGATTTGCTTTTCCTATTTTATCCTGTTTCGTCCTATCTGCTCCCTTCCCATCTACCGTGATACCTAGGTATTTATATGACTCGGTGCGCCCTATCCTCAGGTCTCCCATTTCCCAACTCCTACCCTCATCTGCTGCCTCTCCATTTATAACCAGGACCTGACTTTTCTCACTGTTAAATTTCATCCCAAAATCCCTCCCATACTGTGCGACTATATGTAGCATCTCCTGAAGTTCTCCACTGTCCTCACTCATGACAACTATGTCGTCAGCATATAGTAAACTGCTCAACTTGTTTACTGTCCTGTCCTCCCTCCAGCGGGCTTTGGGCGACTTTAGTGTAGGCTTTTTGGTACTTTAGTTTTTTTGTTTTGTTATTAGCTGGCTTTTACTAGCAGGCTTTTTGTTACTTTTTTTTCTTCCCCCAGGTCAGCAGCCCCTTAGGATGTAAAAAAAAAAAAAAAAGGAAAGATAATGAAAATTCATTTGCAGCCATAATATATAAATTTGTAGCCATAATAGAAATTAGAATAGAATATAAATTCCTTTTCCTAATATCCATAATATAATTTCCTTTGGCATTAGTATAATTAGTATATGGCCAGTCCTTTGAGAAGTAAAAAAAGAAAATCAAGGCTAAAGAACAGTCATCCATCTTAGCTAACAGTCATCCAAAGAAAATAGTCTAAAGAACAGGCAGTCATCCATCACAGTATCATCCATAAAAGTCAACAAAACCAATAAACAGTCACCCATAATTCATCACAGTATAAAAAAAAAAGTCATCCATCACAGCCTCACCCGTGTCCACAGATCCACAACGGGCCGCCTCACTCATCCAACTACGGGTACAGCATGGCCAAGCGGATGATTGACGTGATGAACCGGGTGTACCACGAGCAGCACGGATGCATGTTTACATCCGTGATCCCCACCAACGTGTACGGTCCTCACGACAACTTCAATGTGGAGGATGGACATGTGCTCACCGGCCTCATCCACAAGGTAGGCGGATCATCCACGTCTGGTTTGTTTCTTCCACCCATGTTTTTAATTCGTTTTTCCGGTATTATTATTATTATTATTATTATTTTATTTTTATTTTTTATTATTAGTACCTATAGCGCCAGTAGGGTATTTTCTCATATGGAGGGACGTGATGGTTGGTCCTCCGCTCGAAGAAAAAAAACCTTGAGGCCCAGAACGTAATTTCCATTGTAATTATGGCACCATTAGACGATTTTCAGTGATTATAAGCAATATTTTATAGATATGACCTGTTTATTATCCTTGTCCACTAGATAATTTGGTATATACAGTTGTTACTTTTTGTTATTTAATGGCTCCACAACAGACAATTTTTTATAGCCAAGGAAAGATTGGGTGTGAAGGGTTTATTAGTTTTTCCCTTGTTTTTTCTCTTTAAATGCTAATGCAGTTTTATATATTTATTTACTTATACTATTATATTGAGTTTCTTTTTATATTGAGATTTTTTAATATTGAGATTTTTTAATATTGAGATTTTTTAATAGAGATTTTTTAATATTAAGCTGGCCGGGGATCGAACGCCGGACCACAGAATGGTGCCTGACGCTCTAACCCACCGAGCCATTCAGGCGGTTAGGTGTATGTGTGTTTGTACTGAGTGCCTTGCTTCCCCAGGCGTACTTGGCCAAGAAGAACAACACTCCCTTCACAGTGTGGGGCAGTGGCAAGCCGCGCCGACAGTTCATCTACTCCCTTGACCTGGCACGCCTCATGATCTGGGTCACACGGGAGTACCAGGAGGTCGCGCCCATCATTCTGTCCGGTAGGTGGTGGGGTCAGGTCAGGTCATGTTTCTTATTATTTCACTTCTATAATGAGGTACTGAGGTCATAGCAAGAAATGAGTGATATAGGCAGACGTGCATCATATATAAGGTGATAAGAAAATAAGGAAGCTACAAGAGGCTGTGAGACCTACACGTGGTAGTTCCTGTTACTTAACACTACCTATATCCAGTGTTATCCATCTCTCTTTCCCATCCATGAATTTATCCAGACTCCTTTTAAAGTATCTAAAATATAATAGATAAAGGTCTAAAATATAAAAGGATAAACAATTGATATCCAAATTAAGAAAATGAGGAAGTTTATTCTGATTCCCGAAAAGTAGTAGAAGAAATTACTCAAGCCGTTTCTTTAAGAGTGTGACAATATTATGGATCCATTTAGGGATCTATTTAGTATATATAATTTTTGTGAAGGAAATACTCTGGGTTTTATCACTTCATACAGGCATTTTAGGGAGGAGAAAAAAAAATTAAGTACAATATTTTTTTTTATTACATTGTCAGAATTGATTATAAAATGGGACAAGGCAATAGGGATAGAATAGGGATAGAAGAAAAAAATATTAAGTGTACAGTAGTTTATTTATATTTTTTCCGTCAGTCTTGATAAGAAATAGAATCACAGAATCATCCGCCGACACATTCAAATAGACGTCTCAGTTGTTCCAATATGAATAAATACAAATAAGTCATGAAAATCAGTCTTCACTTCACAAGCAATGTACACTGAACCCTCTAATTAATGCACTAAATGGGGAATTGAAGTGTCCATTGCTTGAAAAAGTTTTGTTTGCTTTAAGGACTATTTTAATGGTTTGGTCCGTAAAAAATAAAATCCGAAGGCCATTAAATAGAGATCCGTTAAATTGAGGGTTGAGTGTATAATAAAGCCTTTTTCTCTCGGCTGTTAAGTATTATTAATGAAATAGAGAATAAATAAAAAGTATAGTCAATCGGAGGCCAAAAAAGGTAGTAAGAAAATGAACATGAAATCACTTATTAAAAAAAAAAAAAAAAAAATTATAAAAAGTCAAAATACATGAGTAAATTCCACGTCATCACTTCACAAGTAAAAATGTATATAATGAAGTCTTTTTCTTGGCTGTTAAAGTTGTAATGTTATGTTAAATTAATGTAAAGTCTTGTCATTGCTTCACAACCCAGGTATACAATGAAGTATTTTTCCTCTGCTAGTCTCCCAGTTTCAGTTTCAGTCACAGTTTCCTTAACACAGTTGACAAAGCAGACGTTCTTTGCCCTTAAAAGACGTTCCCTTTCAGAAGTTTCCCTCGTAATGAAGTCTTTTCCCTCATAAGTCTTTTTTCCTCCGCGCCTTCCAGTTGACGAGGCCGACGAGGTGTCCATTAAGGAGGTGGCGGAGATGGTGGTGGAGGCGACGGGCTTCGAGGGCGAGGTGAAGTACGACTCCTCCAAGGCCGACGTCGGGAACCGTCGACTGCCCCGCTCCTCCCTCCAGCAAAGAGGACATGCGGGGTTCAAGTACTCAAGCTGCCGGAGTGCTGCCCACTTCACCTTCCCCTCCATCATAGCAGATGCACTCACAGAGAGCTCTCGTTTCTGATCTACTACCACTGCTCTACTGAATAGTGTTCCCTACTCCTCATCTATTTCATCTCTCACTCCTCTCTCCTCTCCTCCTTCTCTACCTCACAGTATCTCTGACTCACTCTGCTCTCTCCATCTACTCTCCTCTACTCTTCTCTCTCATCTCATCCCTCTCTCTTCTCTCTCTCTCTCTCTCTCTCTCTTCAGACCACAGACCCACAGGATATCTCCCCACAGTATATTAACACCACAGGCGACACTGCAATGTATCTGCCCTGCCTTCTGGGTCATAGCTACTTGAACAACTATGAACACTATGACTGGGAGCTAATGAAACCCCTCTTAAGACACTCATAGTTACTCCCGCCATGGAGTGGGGGAGTAACTCTCTCTCTCTCTGCAATGTCCTCAAAGTGTAGTGAGTGAGTGAGCCACAGCATTGAACACCTGGTGGAATGCTACACACACTCACGCCAAGTCTTCCTCACTTTACCATTATTGTATTCCGGCGTTTTGCACATCACACGAGGCGCTTATTTCAGAAAGTCGATAAGTGCCATCAATAAAATAAATAAGAAAATGCTTCAAATGTTTCAATGATCAAAAATGTTTTATCTTTTTAACCAAAATTATGAATTCATCATTTTGTATGCTTGCTACAAAAGATATGACATTTTGAAGCCGTTTTCTTAGTTTTTTTATTGATGGCGCTTATCGACTTTCTGCCCCTCACATAGGCTGTACTGTCACTGATTCACTTGTTCTGTCATTCACTGATTCACTTGTTTCGTCCAGGAGGGAGTGTGTGCCGCCCTCCTGACTGCCGCCTTGATTGGGTTATGAATATACGGTTGTTGTTGACATTAAATACTATGGGAAAGCATCAATGTTTTTTTCAACCCAATAATGTGATAACAAATACAGGAAATCTAGAAATTAATTTAGATCCAACCATTAGAGGCAGAGACACGTGATCATTATGTGATTGCAAAAGTTCCTATGTTAATTAGAACATGAGAAAATAACAAAAAAATATGGAAGCTACAAGAGGCTGGGAGACCTACACGTGGTAGTCCCTGTTACTTAACCCCTCGAGGCCCAGAACGTAATTTCCATTGTAATTTGGGTACCATTAGATGACTTTTAGTGACTATAAGCAATGTTTTATAGATAAGACCTGTTTAGTATCCTGGTCCACTAACTAATTTGGTATATTAAGTGACTTCTTAATTTTACGACTCGACAACAAACAATTTTTTATAGCAAAGGAAAGACTGGCGTGAAGAGGTTAACACTACCTACATCCACTTTCATCCCCATCCATGAAATTATCCAGCCTCCTTTTTAAGCTCCCTATTGACTAATAATATGCTTGCAGCCACCCTCGGAACAAATAACAGTATAATTAACCTTGCCTCGCACCTCAAGTCACCTGTCGGGCACTGAGGGTGACGCCTCGTACAATATATCTCTCGTAACAGCCTAGACAACCGACGCCTAAATTTCCTCCGTCAAACAACCAATACTTTTTCTTTTAACGAGGTGAAAAATGCTGCCCCCTTGCTGCTTACTGACTAATATTGGATGCCAGGAGAAGGGAATACTACACTTCTTCTTAATTTCAGCTGTATTTGATCATAGTTAACCATATTGTCAGATAAATATAGGCATCATTTTAAGCATGAGACCTTATGATAGAATGGATATATGTCAGAAGGGAATACTACGCTTCTTCTTAATTTCAGCTGTACTTTATCATAGTTAACCATAGTATCAGGTAAACATAGGCATAATTTTAAGCATGAGACCTTAAGATAGAATGGAATTTTTGCCTCGTTAAAAAAAATAGACTTTACATAAACTCACTTCTTCCAAAACTCTGTACACATCAGTAAAATTTAGATTCATTATATCGTACTAAACACTGGATACATTTAAGCTTTCATTAAATTCTGTATACTTTTGTCTAAATTTAGTATTATTATGTAGAAATCTGTGTATTCTTAAATCATCATAAATCTGGACACGTGAAAGACTCATTTGAATTATCATAAAAATACATAGAAATTATAGCAGGTAGGTAATAGTGGTTATAATTACTACTCCAACAAGGCTTAACATGTTTCTTTCCTGGTGTGAGAAAATACTATAACCTTTCTGTCTATTAATTCACATCTGTAGTTACTTTCTGTCTATTAATTCACATCTGTAGTTACTTTCTGTCTATTAATTCACATCTTCAGTTACTTTCTGTCTATTAATTCACATCTGTAGTTACTTTCTGTCTATTAATTCATATCTTGTTACTTTCTGTCTATTAATTCACATCTGTAGTTACTTTCTGTCTATTAATTCATATCTTGTTACTTTCTGTCTATTAATTCACATCTGTAGTTACTTTCTGTCTATTAATTCATATCTTGTTACTTTCTGTCTATTAATTCACATCTGTAGTTACTTTCTGTATTAATTCACACCTGTAGTTACTTTCTGTCTATTAATTCACATCTGTAGTTACTTTCTGTCTATTAATTCATATCTTGTTACTTTCTGTCTATTAATTCACATCTGTAGTTACTTTCTGTCTATTAATTCACATCTGTAGTTACTTTCTGTCTATTAATTCACATCTGTAGTTACTTTCTGTCTATTAATTCACATCTGTAGTTACTTTCTGTCTATTAATTCACATCTGTAGTTACTTTCTGTCTATTAATTCATATCTTGTTACTTTCTGTCTATTAATTCACATCTGTAGTTACTTTCTGTCTATTAATTCACATCTGTAGTTACTTTCTGTCTATTAATTCACATCTTCAGTTACTTTCTGTCTATTAATTCACATCTGTAGTTACTTTCTGTCTATTAATTCACATCTGTAGTTACTTTCTGTCTATTAATTCACATCTGTAGTTACTTTCTGTCTATTAATTCACATCTGTAGTTACTTTCTGTCTATTAATTCACATCTGTAGTTACTTTCTGTCTATTAATTCACATCTTCAGTTACTTTGTGCTATTAATTCACATCTGTAGTTACTTTGTCTATTAATTCACATCTGTAGTTACTTTCTGTCTATTAATTCACATCTGTAGTTACTTTCTGTCTATTAATTCACATCTGTAGTTACTTTCTGTCTATTAATTCACATCTGTAGTTACTTTCTGTCTATTAATTCACATCTGTAGTTACTTTCTGTCTATTAATTCACATCTGTAGTTACTTTAGTGATTCAATATAAACACGGCCAAGGTATTAACACTTATAACCTTCTCTATCAATGGCATCTATGTTATATGAATGAATTGGATGTCTGTCTGTCTGTATGTCCAAGGTATTAACCCCTTGAGGCCCAGAACGTAATTTCCATTGTAATTTGGGTACCATTAGACGATTTCTAATGACTATAAGCAATGTTTTATAGATATGACCTGTTTAGTATCCTTGTCACCTAGTTAATTTGGTTTATTTAGTCACTTTTCGTAATTTTATGGCTAACAGACGATTTCATATAGCAAAGGAAAGATCTGGGCGTGAAGGGGTTAACATTCTTATAACCTTCTCTATCAATGGCATCTATGTTATATGAATGAAGTGTCTGTCTGTCTGTATGTCATTCACACAACACTGGAATGAATTGATGAGACTGAGAGAAACAGTTAAATCATTATAAGCTTAACAAATGAATTAGGCGAGATACTAAGCTTAATGTTTTGTCTTTTGCTTTGTTGACTTATGAAGCTTGATTGACTTATGAAGCTTGATTGACTTGTGAGTATGTTGACTTATGAGTATATTGACTTATATGAGTATGAAGCACTGAGCCTATACAAATTAACAGACATGTTTATTAAATTATTCTCTCATACATACGTTGACCGACACTTAACAATATCCTCAACCTTGGAATGCAAACCCACTTTATCACAAGACTGGCATGCAGGTATTGGTAATGGCTGCTGTGATGAGTGACAGACAAAACCTTCATGTTAATTAATGGAATAAATTGTTACTATACTTGAGGCGGTTATTTCAGAAAGTCGATAAACGCCACAACAAAAAACAGAGAAAATGGCTTCAAGTTTTCTACGTATGTTCAAAATGTCCTATCTTTGAAGGGGAGCGTCACACAAATATTTCCGGAAAGGACGCTCCCCTTAACCCCTTGAGACCCAGAACGTAATTTCCATTGTAATTTGGGTACCATTAGACGATTTTGTAGTGAATATAAGCAATGTTTTATAGCCATGACCTGTTTAGTATCCTTATCCACTAACTCATTTGTCATATTAAGTTAGTTTTCGTAGTTTTATGGCTCGACAACAGACCATTTTATGTATCAAAGAAAAGATCTGGGCGTGAGGGGGTTAAAAGATAGGACATTTTGAACATACAGTAGAAAAATTTTGAAGCCATTTTCTCAGTTTTTTGTTTGTGGCGTTTATTGACTTTCTGAAATAACCACCTCACTTGAAACAGGTAATAAAACTTAGCTGTTAGAGGCAGAGACATATTCCTCTGCTGTTGCTGCTGCTGTAACTTAAGATGCATGTGGCGTGGACAGCTGCCAGTGTGGACCTAAAATATTGCCTCTAAAGGTTATATAATGTCAAGCTTCAGGCAAGATCATCGGGCCAGGAATTCTGTGTTAAGTAAGTCTTTGGTCCTTGTCAACACACACACACACACAGTCACACACACTAACTAAACCTTGTCAACACACACACACACAGTCACACACACTAACTAAACCTTGTCAACACACACACACACACAACCCCCCCCCCCTCCAATACACACACACTCACATTAAGCCCCCCTACACACACACACACGCATTGAGCCCCTCACACACACACACACACTCAAACCCCCTACACACACACACACTCAAACCCCCTCCAATACACACACACACTCACATTAAGCCCCCCTACACACACAATCCTCCCTACACCACACACACGCGCATTGAGCCCCTCACACACACACACACACACACTCAAACCCCCTACACACACACACACCACTCACAGCCCCTCCAATACACACACACACTTACATTAAGCCCCCCTACACACACACACACACAATCTACCTCTCCAATACATAAACAACAATCACAGGGTAGCATCTGAGCCAATAGCTATGGCAGAGTTAACGTTAGTGACGGCAGAGTAACAACAATAACAACAGTCTCCCCTTCCTCTTGAGACACTTAACAGACACCAAACAGTTCCTATCAACACACGGGGAGATGATGATGGTGGTGGTGGTGATGGGAATGTAGAAGTTACTAGGAGAGGAAGAGGGAAGGAAAACTGTAGAATGTAGAAGCTAATATGAAGAGGAAGAAGGAAGAGTGTAGAAGTTAATAAGAAGAGGAAGAAGGAAGAATGTAGAAGTTAATAGGAAGAGGAAGAAGGAAGAATGTAGAAGTTAATAGCGAAGGAAGAGAAGAGAAAGAACATAAGAAGAAAATGAAAAAAATTGAAGAATGTAGAAGTTATTAAAAGAGGAAGAGAAGAAAAGAACATAAGAACATAAGAAACTGAAAAAGATTGAAGAATGTAGAAGTTAACCCCTTGAGGCCCAGAACGTAATTTCCATTGTACTTTAGGTAGGCCATTAGACGATTTTTAGTGACTATAAGCATTATTTTATAGCTATGACCTGTTTAGTATCCTTGTCCACTAGTAAATTTGGTATATTCAGTTACTTTTCGTAATTTTATGGCCAACTACAGACAATTTTATATAGCAAAGGAAAGATCTGGGCATGAAGGGGTTAATAGGAAAGGAAGAAGAAATAAGGACCAGATAACTTCCCTACCAGTGAGGAAGCTTACTACAATACTGTTACTTTTAACGCGGTGAAAAATCCTGCCCCCTTGCTGCTTACTGACTGATATTTGATGCCAGGAGAAGGGAATACTACGCTTCTTCTAAACTTCACCTGTATTTTATCATAGTTCACCATATTATCAGGTAAGCATAAGCATTATTTTAACCAGGAGACCTTAAGATAGAATGGATATATGCCAGGAGAAGGGAATACTACGCTTCTTCTAAACTTCACCTGTATTTTATCATAGTTCACCATAGTATCAGGTAAACATAGGCATCATTTTAAGCATGAGACCTTATGATTGAATAGAATTTTCGCCTCGTTAAAAAAAATTGACTATAGGGGCATGGACGAACCCCTAAAGAGTAACTTGAATCCCTAAACTGTACCCTGTTGTCCAGCAAACCCGCGGCTGTCTGAGTATTCTACAGGGAAGAACATAAGAAAATAAGGAAGCTACAAGAGGCTGCGAGGCCTACACGTGGTAGTTCCTAGAGAGAAACTTAATCAGGAGGAGGAGGAGGAGGAAGAGGAGGAGGAGGTAGAGGTGGATGATGATGATGATGATGATGAGGTGGAGGAGGAGGTTGTGGAGGAGGTGGAAGAAGAGGAATAGTGGTATGGGTTTTTATACTTGGGTCGCAGTTTTTTCTTGCATTCCTTAGAAAATGAGAAAAATAATCAAGAGGAAGAACTTGAGGAAGAAGAGGAAGAGGAGGAGGAGGAGGAGGAGGAGGAGGTGGTGGATGATGATGATGATGATGATGATGATGATAGATGAGGTGGAGGTGGAAGAGGAGGAGGAGTGGAGTTGCTATGGGTTCATGAGTCGCTGTTGTTTCTTGTACTCCTCCTGTAGTTCCCTCAGATTGGCCTCCAGTAAAGGAACGTTGTCATAGCGGCTGGACTCCCTGTGTGTGTGTGTGCGTGTGTGTGTGTGTGTGTGTGTGGTGTGTGTGTGTGTGTGCGTGTGCGTGTGCGTGTGTGTGTGTGTGTGTGAGAGAGAGAGAGAGAGAGAGAGAGAGTTTTTAAGTGACAGAAATTTATGAGACTTAATACTTGCAACACTCCAATCGATTCTAAATAAATCCCTGCGTGAATCTTCTCTGGCTATTACAAGATCATGACTTCTGAAGATTACATTGTAGAAATATAATAAAGCCTATACCTATATATTCCACAAGGGTGTTACAAACTAAAGATAATTGTGGTGGAGATGAAGGTTTTGGTAGTATTAAGTAACATAAAACATAATAGCTACAAAAGGCCGCGAGCCACACGTGTAGTTCCTTAATTAGATATACAGTATTAGTACACACACACACACACACACACTTGTACACATACACACACACACACACTTGTACACACACAACTGTACACACACACACCTGTACACACACAAACACACCTGTACACACACACCTGTACATACATTCACCTGTACACACACACACACACAGCCTCACCTGGCCTGTTTGATGTAGTTCCTGATAATGTTCATCTGCTGGATCAACGGGTCGTCCGTCTCCGTCACGTTGTGGGCCGACGAGTCCGCCCCCCACCCCGTGTCCACCACAACCTGCCACACACACACACATAAGATGGGTTCCAATGCTCAGAAATTTAAACTAAAAGAAATACAACGGAATTTGATATACAATTTCTGAATATGAAATACAAACGGCCTCTTGTAGCTTTCTTATGTTCTTATGTACTTAGATATTATTGTTAGTAGATATAATTGTAATATTGCTGCAAATGTATCACAACAAGTATAAAATTGACGTAAAGACTTATATAAACAAGGAAATTCAAAGTTAACTCCTTGAAGAAGAATGATGATGGAGGAGGAGGAGGAGGAGGAGGAGGAGGAGGAGGAGGAGGAAGGAGGAGGATATTATGTCAGATCTTTCCTCTGCTATAAAAAATTGTCTGTTGTTAGCCATAAAATTACGAAAAGTAACTGAATATACCAAATTAGCTCGTTGACAAGGATACTAAACAGGTCACAGCTACAAAATATTGCTTATAGTCACTAAAAAATCATCTAATGGCACCCAAATTACAATGGAAATTACGTTCTGGGCCTCAAGGGGTTAAGAGAACATGGCAAGATATTTAACAAGATAAGAGTAGATAGTGATGTGTAAATACCTCCTCCATGGGTAGCCTCCTGGGTGTGAGGTTGGTGGGGTGGTGGTGGGGGGAGGTGCGGTTGGGGGGGAGGGGCCGCGGGGAGTCTCTGTCTCCGCGCCGCCTCAGTATCTCGGCAGCCCGCGCCTCCGCCTGTCTCCCCGCCTCCTTCTCCGCGGCGAGACGGGCCTCCGCTTCCAGCCTGGGGGGGGAGAGAGAGAGAGAGAGAGAGAGAGAGAGAGAGAGAGAGAGAGAGAGAGAGAGAGAGAGAGAGAGAGAGAGAGACAGTGATTATCTTTGTCTAAATCAACATAAATTATTTCTGCTAAAGTCAGCACAAATAATTTTAATGATATAATTTTTTTCAATAAATGGCAGAGGCTGTTGCGATGGCAGTAACATGCTTCAGTTTGTTATTCTTTGTTCCCCTTATCTATATTTACTAGTCCTTCTTTTCCTCATATTCTTCCACTGTTATTCACCCATGGTCTTGTCCACGCGAGCTGGCTCGCGATCGCCAGTTTTCACCCTCTCAGTGCGAGCTTGGAGCTCATTATTACCGATCTTTGGGCAATGCTGGGACCTCACACACCACACACCCCAATCCCCTTGCTCAAGGGGGACAGTAACCGCCCGAATTTATCAGTGAAAAATCCCCGGGAGCGCGAGGATTCGAACCGCCTACCCACAGAATGGGAGGCCGTCACGTTCTCAACCTGACCATCGCGCGGTGTCTGTATACTGTGTGTATACTGTCTGTATACACACACACATACTGTGTGTGTGTATGTGTGTGCATGCATGTGTGTGTGTGTATCAAGCCCCATTGTTCCTCCTCCTGTATGTTTGTGAGAGTGTGTGTGTGTGTGTGTGTGTGTGTGTGTCAAGTCCCACCTCCTCCTCTCCTGCAGTTCCTTCAGCTCGGAGTGTGAGGGCAGCTTGGGCAGGGTGAGAACATGCTCCTTGAGGAAGGCCGACGCGGTGGTGTGTATGCGCCGCAACAACAGCTCCTGCCGAGGCCCTGGAGGCTCACCGACACCCTCCTCCTCCCTCGAGGCACCCAGGTTCTTGATCTTGTTGGACATGGAGTTCAGACTGTCGCCCTTCTTCAGGAGTTTGATGCGTACCTCCTCTGCGTCCCTTAAAGAGTAGGTGGTCTCTCCGCTCCTGTTAAAATACACACACACAGGGTAAATAGGGTATATTAGCTTTATTATGGTATATTAGCTTAACCCCTTGAGACCCAGAGCATAATTTCCATTGTAATTTGACCACCATTAGATGATTTTTAGTGACTATAAGCAACATTTTATAGATATGACTTGCTTAGTATCCTTGTCCACTAACTAATGTGGTATATTCAGTTACTTTTCGTAATTTTATGGCTTGACAACATACAATTTTTTTTAGCAAAGGAAAGATCTGGGCGTGAAGGGGTTAATGGACGTTACAATGTTAATGGACCTACATACACATGACACAGGTGAAAATTTGCACCTCAGAGCTAATAGATTAATTTATTAGGACCTGTTTTTAGGACCTGATTAATTTATGAGGTGGTCTCCCTGCTCCTGCTGACGGACAGAGGCATAAGACAAAGGTGAGAATTTGCACCTCATTACTAATAACACGTAAATTATTTAGTTTGGCAGGGAGGCAGTGTTTTATCCTCTCTCTCTCTCTCTCTCTCTCTCTGTTTGTCTCTTTCTCTGTATAAATCTCTTCTCTCTCTCTTTCTCTCTCTAAATTAAAAACTAAATTAAAGTAAATGGTCAGGTTTGGCAGTGAGGCAGTGAGTGTGTATGGAAGTTGTCTGTGTGTGTGTGCCTGTGCCTGTGTGTGTGTGTGTCTGTGTGTGTCTGTGCCTGTGCCTGTGCCTGTGTGTGCCTGTGTGTGTGTGTCTGTGTGTGTGTGCCTGTGTGTGTGTGTCTGTGTGTGTGTGCCTGTATGTGTGTGCCTGTATGTGTGTGCCTGTGCCTGTGTGTGTCTGTGTGTGTGTGCCTGTGTACCTGAGAGCATCTGCCATGGTGGAGTACTGAGGCAGGAGGTCTTCCATGGTGCGGCGGTACTCCATCAGCTTGGTGTAGTACAGTGTCAGGGTGGGCTTGGCCGTGCGCTGCTCAACCTGGCTGTCCCGCGCCTCAAGCCTCTGTAGGGGGGAGGGGGGAGAAGGGGAGTCACACAGGGAGGCTGGGTAAACATATAGCTTTAACACCTTCACGCCCAGATCTTTCCTTTGCTATAAAAAAATGTATGTTGTCGACCCATATAATTATGAAAAGTAACTGAATATACCAAATTAGTTAGTCGACAAGGATACTAAACAGGTTATATCTATATAGTATTGCTTATATACACTAAAAAGCATCTAATGGTACCCAAATTACAATGGAAATTACGTTCTGGGCCTCAAGGGGTTAAGCACGAGACCTTAGGATAGCATGAAATTTTTGCCTTGTTAAAAAAACCAGACAAAAGTACTGACCTCCATGCAGTGGTTGCAGGTCCTGAAGTGTGGGTCCTGCTTCATGGAGTCCACCACAGACAGCAGGGAGTTAAGGGACCCCTGGGACCCCGACCGCCTCAACCCCGCCAGCATGGACCCCACACCACCACCACCACCACCACTGCTACTACTGCTGCTACTCGCCACTGCTACTGTGAGGTGGTCCTGTCTGCTGCCTTGATGGATGGGAGTCACCAGCTTCTCTGAGGGGGAAGGAATGGTTTTATTGTGTGTGTGTGTGTGTGTGTGTGGTGTGTGGGTGTGGTGTGGGTGTGTGTGTGTGTGGTGGTGTGTGTGTGTGGTGTGGTGGGTGGGTGGGTGGGTGGGTGGTGTGTGGTGTGGTGTGGTGTGGTGTGGGTGTGGCGTGTGGGTGTGGTGTGGTGTGCGCGCGCGTGGTGGTGGGGGTGGTGGGTGGTGGGTGGGTGTGAATGAAGGTAAACGCAGAGCCAAGAAAGTGTAAAAGGAACAAGCCTACAATACTAGACAGCCAGCCAGACACAGTACATAGGAACATAAGGAAGCTACAAGAGGCCGTGAGACCTACACGTGGTAGTTCCTGTTACTAACACTACCTACATCCACCTTTCATCCCCATACCATGAATTTATCAGTCCCTTTAAAGCTCCTAATGACTCCGCACTAACTTCCTGTCTACTGAGTCCATTCCAGTCATTCATCACCCTATTTGTGAACCAGTTTTTCCCTATTTCTTTTTTAAATCTACACTTTTCCAGCTTGAATCCGTTACTTCTTGTTCTACCCTGGTTAAAAGCCGTAAGAACTTTTCCTACCTCTCCTTTATTAAATCCCTTTATCCACTTAAAAACTTCTATCAGATCGCCCATTACTCTGCGTCTCTCGAGTGAGTGTAAATTTAATAGCGATTTAAATAAAGAAAGTGTAAAAGGAACAAGCCTACAACACACAGTTTAGAGCCAGGACATACTTGCATAGTGTAGAGTGAGGGTGAGGGAGCACTCTTTACACATGATGGAGCCACAGAGGCGGCAGTGGTGGCGGCGGCGGGCCAGGGTGAAGGTGCGGGCACAGAAGGGGCACAGGGGCACGTCTTGGTCCTCGGCCCAGCTCACGATGGAACGCTCGTGGGCTGTGGGGAGGGGAGGTAGTTAGATAGCTTATACAGTAAAACCTCTCGTATTCGGACCCTCATTATTCGGACTTTGACATTATTCGGACCTCCTCCTTTTTTTTGGGCGGGGGGTCGAAATTTCCTAGCTATTACACCTAGAATTTTTTTTTTTTTTTTATTATTTTTTTTAGGGGTCGAAATTTCCTAGTAAACTAAATTTTTTTTTTTTTTTTTTTTTTTTTTTTTTTTTTTTTTTTTTTAGGGGTCAAAATTTCCTAGCTATATATACAACTAGATTTTTTTTTTTTTCTTCATATCCCCCCTATATAATCCCCCCCATTATTCGGATCCTTGCATTACTCGTACCACTCCTTGGCCCAGTTAGTCTGAATATGAGAGGTTTTACTGTAGTTAGTTATAGAGTATAGATAGTTATAGCATAAAGGATAAAGTCGTTCAGTTAAGATAGTGGAAGGGCTGGAAGGGGCGAAAGAGGGTGATGGAACACTCGTGGGCTGTGGGGGGGGGGGAGAGGGAGTTAATACAGATAGAGAGAGATACAGACAGACAGACAGAGAGAGGGAGTTAATACAGATAGAGAGAGATACAGACAGACAGACAGAGAGAGGGAGTTAATACAGATAGAGAGAGATACAGACAGACAGACAGACAGAGGGAGTTAATACAGATAGAGAGAGATACAGACAGACAGAGAGAGGGAGTTAATACAGATAGAGAGAGATACAGACAGACAGACAGAGAGAGGGAGTTAATACAGATAGAGAGAGATACAGACAGACAGACAGAGAGAGGGAGAAGAGAGATAGAGAAGAGTAGCGCGACAGAGAGACAAGGGAGAGAGAGTTATATGGGAGAGTAGAGGGAGAGAGGAGTTATTAGACGTGAAGAGAGATCAAGGCGAGAGGAGAGGGAGAGGTAAGATAGTTATAAGTAGTAGGAAGATAGAGTTAGAGATGGAGGTAGAAGGCAGTGGAGAGGGGAGTTGTATTGTGGAGATGAGGAGAGGGGATGAGAGGGAGATGATATTGAGGGAGGAGGTGAGAGAGGAGGTAGGAGATGAGAGGGAGATGAGATGTGGTGTGGGAGAGAGAGGAGAGGGAGATAATGGAATAATGGAGGTGTGAGGTTAAGATAGAGAAGGGAGATGGGAGGAGTGAGATGTGCATGGTGGGATGAGAGGGAGGGTGGTGGGTTTGGTGGAATGAGGAGAAAGGGAGGAGAGGGAGATGTGGTTGGTGGGTGGAATGAGGGAGAAGGGAGATGAGAGGGAGATGAGGAGTGTGGTGTGGGAGAGAGATGAGGGAGAAGGGAGATGAGAGGGAGATGAGATGTGATGGTGGGAGGTGGAGATGAGGGTAGATTATAATATTTGTTATGCTAAGTTGGTGGGGAAGGACAAATCAGATACAAAAAAATGGATACAGGGGAAAAAAAACAATGCAAACTACAAACTACCTGCCTTAACACTACCTACATCCACCTTGCATCCCCATCCAGGACAATCCAGGCTCCTTTTAAAGCTCCCTAATGACTCCACACTAACTACCTGTCTACTGAGTCATTCCAATCATTCACCACCCTATTTGTGAACCAGTGTGAACCAAACTGACCACAAAATAGACCAAGTTAATACAGGGTCAGAAAATCAAGAAAGCTATGAACTTTTAGCAGCTTATATAAACGAAAAATACAAATAAAATAAATAAATAAATAATCACTCACTACAGTAGCAAGATTAATAGCAAACACATCCTAAAAAACCCTGAAATTTAGCAGGTTATAACACAAATAAATAAATAAAAAATAATCACCCCTAATCATATATAGCACACAATGTACAACCCTGTCTTATACTCCTTACATCCTTTATCTCACACATCTCCACTCACCTCTCATCTCCACCTCCTCCCATCACCACACTCCCTCTCATCTCCCTTCTCCCTCATCTCCACCTCCTCCCACCACCACACTCCCTCTCATCTCCCTCCTCCCTCATCTCCACCACCACACTCCCTCTCATCTCCCTTCTCCCTCATCTCCACCTCCTCCCACCACCACACTCCCTCTCATCTTACTTCTCTCCTCACCACTACACTTCACTAACTTTATCTTAACTGAACTAATTTATAACTTTATCTTAACCCTATATTAACAATAAAACTATCCATCCATCCATCCATCCATCTATCTCCCACCTTTCCTCTTCACGGTGTCCGAGGGCAGGTCTGTGAGCAGCTTGTCGAGGCGAATCAGCAGCTTGTTGGTCTCCGCTACAAAGGAGTCAATTCGGGCACTCCTGACGCGCTTGTAGTGGCTCGTGTGGCTCCTCCGAGGGCCTGAGGGGAAGAAGGGGAGTGAGGGGAAGAAGGGGAGTGAGGGGAAGAAGGGGAAGAAGGGGAGTGAGGGGAGGGTGAGGGGAAGAAGGGGGTGAGGGGAAGGAGGGGGTGAGGGGTGAGGGGAGGAAGGAAGGGGTGAGGGGAAGAAGGGGGTGAGGGGAAGAAGGGGGTTAGGGGAGGGGAGGGAGGGGTAAGGGGAGGGGAAGGAGGGGTGAGGGGAGGGATGGGTGAGGGGAGGGAAGGGGGAGGGGAAGAAGGAGGGGGTGAGGGGAAAAGGGCACTTGTGTTAGTAGAGCAAAGGGTCTAATATATGACTGCAGATTGCAACCCTAAAATGTTTTAGTATATTAGTATTTAGTACCACACACCGTCCTGGTTAATCACTTATAAAGGAGTATTTTGTGGTCAATAAGTAAGGAACGGCGGGGGTGTGAGGTAAGGCACGACTTATTTCACGGCGGTACCTGTTTTATGCCACACCGGGCTTATAGGGAAGGGCAGAGAAGGATAGGAAGGCCACATCATCTTACCAGGTGGAGGTGGATCCCAATTCCAAGGGTTGTTGGGTTGATATTCCTGCGCCCCGTCCCCTTCCTCCTCCCCCAGGCCACCACGGGAGGGACTGAGGGAGGGCAGGAGGGAGCGGGGGCGCGGAAACCCACCGTCAGGCTCGTCATCGCTCAACAGTTTCTTCTTTGCCTTGTTGAGGAAACCTGACGGAGATGGAATGGAGGTGAAAAGTGAGCTGTGTTTATATTGCTTTTGCTCCTATTTACCTTTGCTACTGTTATTGCTTTTATTATGGTTTCTTATGCCTTATAGGAGGTTATATTATGCTTTATCAATTGAGACCCAGAACGTAATTTCCATTGTAATTTGGTACCATTTGACGATGTTAATGAATATAAGCAACATTTAATAGATATGACCTGTTTAATATCCTTGTCCATTAGCTCATCTGGTTTATTGAGTTACTTTTTCGTAGTTTTTTGGCTCGACAACAGACAATTTTTTATAGCAAAGGAAAGATCTGGGCGTGAAGGGGTTAATGCCATGTGTCACCCTTAAGTAGTGTAGCTGTGGTGTTGTGTGGTGGTGTGGTGATGGTGTTGTGTGGTGGTGCTGTGTTGTGTGGTGGTGCTGTGTTGTGTGGTGGTGGTGTTGTGTGGTGATGGTGTTGTGTGGTGATGGTGTTGTGTGGTGATGGTGTTGTGTGGTGATGGTGTTGTGTGGTGATGGTGTTGTGTGGTGATGGTGTTGTGTGGTGGTGGTTGTGGTCAAAGGGTTAAGTAGTGTAGCTGTGGTGCTGTGTGGTGGTGTGGTGATGGTGTTGTGTGGTGGTGGTTGTGGTCAAAGGTTAAGTAGTGTAGCTGTGGTGTGGTGTGGTGATGGTGTTGTGTGGTGCAGTAGCTGAGTGGTGTTGTGGTGTTGTTCAGGAGCTCACCCTTGACGGACTGCAACACCACGTGGTCCTCTGCTTCGTGGTGTTCCTCGAAGTGTGCTTGGAGGCGCGTCACCGAGGAGCAGTCCAGGCGACACACAGGGCACAGGAACCCCTCCAACACCTCCCCCTCCATGCCCACAACCTCCATGCAACCCCACGGCCTCAACCCTGGGGGAAGCACACATAACAACCTTAGAACATTAGAGCATAAGGAAGCTACAAGAGGCTGGGAGACATAAGAACATAGGGAAGCTACAAGAGGCTGGGAGACATAAGAACATAAGGAAGCTACAAGAGGCTGGGAGACATAAGAACTAAGAAAATAAGGAAGCTACAAGAGGCTGGGAGACATAAGAACCTAAGAAAATAAGGAAGCTACAAGAGGCTGGGAGACATAAGAACATAAGAAAATAAGGAAGCTACAAGAGGCTGGGAGACATAAGAACATAAGAAATAAGGAAGCTACAAGAGGCTGGAAGACATAAAACATAAGAATATAAGGAAGCTACAAGAGGCTGGGAGACATAAGACTAAGGAAGCACAAGACGGAAACATAAGAACATTAGAACATAAGGAAGCTAAAGAGGCTGGAGACATACCAAGACATAAGGAAGCTACAAGAGGCTGGAAGACATAAGAAACATTAAAACATAAGGAAGCTACAAGAGGCTGGGAAAGACATAAGAACATAAGGAAGCTACAAGAGGCTGGGAGACATAAAACTAAGAAATAAGGAAGCTACAAGAGGCTGGGAGACATAAGAAAATAAGGAACTACAGAGGCTGGATCATAAGAAATAAGGAAGCTACAAGAGGCTGGAGACATAAGAACATAAAAGGAAGCTACAAGAGGCTGGGAAGACATAAGAACATAAGAAAATAAGGAAGCTACAAGAGGCTGGGAGACATAAGAATATAAGGAAGCTACAAGAGGCTGGAAGACATAAGAACATTAGAACATAAGGAAGCTACAAGAGCGCTGGAGTCATAAGAAATAAGGAAGCTTAAAAGCTGGAAGACATAAGAACATAGAAATAATAAGCTTACAGAGGCTGGATCTAAGAAAAGGAAGCTAAAGTAGGCTGGAGACATAAAACATAAGAAGCACAAGAGCGCTGGGAAGACATAAGACATAAAAATACGGAGTACCATAGCTGGAGATATATAACTTATGAACAATAAGTGAAGCTACAAGAGGCTGGGAGACTAAAAACTAGGAAGCTCAAGAGTGGGACTCTCATAGAAATAGGAAGCTACAGAGGCTGGGAGACAAAGAACTAAGAAAATAAGAGCTACAAGAGTTGAAGACATAAGAACATTAGAACTAAAAAGCTACAGAGGCCTTTTGGGAAAATAAAACATAAAGGGAAGCTACAAGAGGCTGGAGACATAAGAAAATAAGAACATAAGGAACTACAGGGGGCTGGAAGACTTAGAACTAGAATATAGGAAACTACAGAGCGGGAGACATAAAACATAAGGAAGCTCAAGAGGCTGGGGGCTAAAACAAAAAAAATAAAAAGCTCAAAGGCTGGGAGACATAAAAACATAAAAAAAATAAGGAAGCTACAAGAGGCTGGAAAACATAAAACATAAAATATAAGAACTACAAGAGGCTGGAACTAAGAACATAAAAGCTACAAAGGGGGGAACATAAAAAATAAGAAAATAAGGAAGCTAAAGAGGCTGGAAACTAAGAACTTTAAAAATAAGGAAACTACAAGAGGGTGGGAGTCATAAAAAAATAAGGAAGCTACAAGAGGCTGGAAGACATACGAACATTAGAACATAAGGAAGCTACAAGAGGCTGGAAGACATAAGAACATTAGAACATAAGGAAGCTACAAGAGGCTGGAAGACATAAGAACATTAGAACATAAGGAAGCTACAAGAGGCTGGGAGACATAAGAACATAAGGAAGCTACAAGAGGCTGGAAGACATAATAACATTAGAACATAAGGAAGCTACGACCCCTGCGGCCTCAACCCCTGGGGAAATAAAGGAAACATAAGTATGTACATAAAAAAATAAGGAAGTTTTTAAGGAAGGAAAGAAAAGGACTAAAGGAAATAAGGCTTTTTAACTAACCTATAACCTAACCTAGAAGCTCTACTTTAACCTCTAACAGGGTACCTTTATACTGTTATGTATATATAATCTTATTAAAATGCTTTAACCTCTACCGTAGACAAAACTATAGTCGCCAGTCACTCTCCACTGCACTAATGTCACCAGGCACAATATATTACAAATTTTAGCATCACTACAGACTTTTATGTGTCACTGAAGACATGTAGTGTGATGTACATGATATAAACTACTGTGCATGCGCCTTTAGTGGCACATAAAAGTCTGTAGTGATGCTAAAATTTGTAATATATATTGTGCCTGGCGACATTAGTGCAGTGGCAAGTGACTGGCGACTATGGTGTTATCTACGGTAGGAGGGTACCTTTTCGAGAGTAAAGCGAGAGAGGCTAAGAGTGAGGTGTTAGCCCCCCAGTGTGTGTGTCTGACCTAAAGAGCGAACGCGCAGTTCTCCTCCACTATAACCGCTACGGCGCGGGCCACAGTGGTCCATAGAAGCTAATCTCGGCTGTTCCTGTCATTCCTTTAATTCTTGTCATTCCACTCCCCATGTCATTCCCGGGATTCTGACGTGACATTCTGACTTCAGAGACGTGATGGAGCGTGTCCTAGCCATTGAAATAGCCGTGAAATAGGGTTAGATGAGGCTATTCTAGGTCAGTCAAGCACCGGGCTAGGACAAATAAGTGAATAATTACCATTTACCGGCATCAAAGTAAAATCTGTCATTTATTTCAGGGAGAATAGTATCATCTATATAAAAAAAATAAAAAAAAAATAATAATAATCAAATAAAAATAAATAAATAATAATAATAATAATAATAATAAAAAAAAAGTGAAAAAAAAATATATACGTATATAAAAAATCAAATAGTTAGTGATGCTATAATTCGTAATATTTGGCGGCTGGCGACATTATTGCAGCTGGCGACTTAAGTGTTATCTACGGTAGGTACGTAGTCTACTACTACTTCATTCTACCATAGTTTATATGGTACAATATTAATAATACTTCCATACTCTCTTAGCCCCCCTTCCCCCCCTTGTTTTTTGCACTACGCCTCGCCCCCTTATGAAAAGCAGGGTGATTTAGACCAAGAAGTTATTAGTGAGGACACAAACACATCAAAATCTATTAGAATATAAATAAAAGGCTAGTTTTTAAATAGCGGAAAGTTCTGAACCTGGAAATACCCCATTTTTACCCATTTAGCGTGCATATATTGCCTCTGCTTGGGTGTTATATCATGCAATACAGCCCCACACCCTTTCTTACCCCTTACATAGCCTTGAATATTGCAAGGGAACCCGTAAATTGAGGTAAAAAGCTGAATAAAATAAGATAAGTGAAGCAAGAAATACCCAGTTTTTGCCTATTTATCGTGCATATATTGTCTTTGTCAATGGGTAATATCATGCAATACAGCCCCACTCCCTTACTGACCCCTTACATAGCCTTGCATATTGCACGGGGAGGCGTAAATTGAGGTAAATATAAGAATAAGGATAAATAGCCAATATGGCTGCCGTGTGACGTCATCAAGAGACACGATCTCTTGAACTTGAACTTGACATCCAACTCGAGCCTACAACTTTTCCCTTCGTTAATTCAATACATCAAATAATGAATAAATCAACACGGATAAAGTAAAATAACGATAAATAGGACACAATAAGCCTAAAAAAACAATGAAATAAAGAAGAATTAATGAAATATCGTGTTTCAAAATATGGCCGAAAAAACTCAAATTCACCACAACAAAAATCGACTTTATGACGAAGCTCTTATAATTCGTGAAAAAAATATGAGCAAATAGTATATGATGTGTGTATCTTATAAACAGTAACAGATCTTCGTTTAGTTTTGAAACCAAGGAGCTAAACATGTTTAGTTTTTTCGATAATTTGACCCTTTTAGCCACTGAGTCAGATGTATTCGTTCAGTAAACACGTGAAAAACACGTCACATAAACACACACAAACACACTGCGCCTGTAGGCACAGCTAATCACACGCAAATAACCTCACAGCTCAAGTAGAAGACAGACTAAGATACAGTAAAAATATAAACAAAACCACACTGACTATAAAACAAAATACAGCCACCAAGCGCGTGATTACTACATAAAGCGATGCGGAAATATCGAAATATATTAAAACACACAAAAATCCCCCTACATTTAGTGTAAAAAAGAATTATCAACAAAGTATGGGTAATATGTACGGTTTTACTAACTGTTTGAGTCATATTTCTTTTACGAAGGCCGTAAAACACGGATACTTTTTATGGAAAGTCTTACAACAAACTGAAGTTTTTAATACTGCTATACACTTCTATATCGGTGCACGAATAAAAAAGTGATTATTCGTTTTAAAATGCGTAATTGGCACCTCGTAAAATGGCTGCGAGCCCAGAGCCAATCAGAAGCCTCGCTACACTGACAGCCAATCAGAGACCTGGTTGCATCTCTCAGCCAATCAGCGTCAGGAACCAACTAGGCGGCCATGTTCGTTGTTTACCCAAGATATATAACTTATTTCATGAGCAATAAGTGGAGATTTACCATTAAATACCTTATTTATGGCATATTAGTGATACTAAGAGTATTGTTAGGTGCTAAATATAGGGTAGACGATAATACATTGCCGCCATATTAGCCTTTCAGCGTAATATTCTCCCTGAAATAAATGACTTCATAGTTTGATGCCGGTAATGGAATATTTTGACTTGTTTTCGCAAAGTGTCTCCCGCTGAATACTACAGAGACGTACCCAGGGTATACCTTGATGCGCTGATCCTAGGTTCGAGTCCCCGTGCCCGAGATTAGCTTCCATTTATTCGAGTGGAATGACAGGAATGATTGCAAAGGTAAAGATGGGAGTATACACTAAACTGCGCGTGGCCTCGTTGCTCATCTCCGTGACATTACCCTTTGAGCCTGTGGTGGGTGACATATTTCTGGAGTTGACAGGCGACAGAGCTTTAAGTTCATTTCCATAACTCTTAACCCCCGATAACAAGTATAGTCCCGTTAATACCAACACTAACACCACGGCAGAACAACAACACATGTATAATAACAACAACACCACAGATAACAGGGATAAATAACTAGGTATATAACGAAGGCGCAAAGACACTGGTTGACGGAGATTCACAGATCACAAAACAGTACTTATTATCACTATTACGAGTTTTCCTACCTGTCCCAATGGCTGTATATCCTTCCTGAGTGTTTATTTTCCTCTAGCACGGCACAGCACGGCACAGCACGGCCCACAGGGAGGCGTGCAGCACGGGAGGGTAGGCGTGCACAGATTATAGCAAAGAACAGCTGACTGAAGCCCCGCCCCCTCGCCCCTGACCCGCATCCTTGCTGGAACCTTTATTTATATTGTTAATTCACTTGTCTAGCCATGATTTTAGTTATTATAAAGTATTTTCCTATTTTATGAGTTGTTTTTATTGCTGTGGTGTGGGTCGTGTGCGTGTTAATAATGACGATGATATAACTAGAGCAATTACATGTTAGGTTATATAGGTGGAGGCGACATGACGAAAATTAATGGAAATGTTTTAGCATCCTTGGTGAAATAGACACGGGAAGAGTTTTATTAATGAAGGAGACGAAATATAAGAGGACCTATGAGGGGATAATAAGCCATAAAAGTCACAAGAAGAAGAAGAAAAAAAAAAGATGCCGCCTCCACCTCTGTAACCTACCGACAACAACAGACCACCACCACCACCACCGCCATGGCCTCTTATTTCGGTATTGACAAGATATTTAAGGCTTTGAGGATTATTAAGGACCATGGCGGCATCCGGGGAGCCTTCTACCAGATGTACAGGTGAGGAGAGACAGGGAGAGAGGGAGGAAAGGCAGGGAGAGAAGGGAGATAGAGAAGGAAACTGAGAGATGCCGAGAGGAAGGGCTTTTGCAGACTTATTTATTTCGCTTCATCATTTCATTAATTGTTTGTTTTCCTGGCTCCTTAATGCCTCAGCAGGGAGGGTGTACGTGCTGCTACTGCCAATACACGCAGGCTGTTTTTAAGTATCCTGAACGTTTGGTTTTCATTAAAAGGAGTATTTCTAACCCCTACAACAGCCGTCGCAAAGGAAAAATAACTCAAGGGGGTCTGGGGGCACAGCCCCCTGGTGGGGGCAAGGGTGTTAGGAACACAGTAAGAATGGTGATAATGGAAGGGAATAACAGGGTAAAACTGCAGTTTAGTACAATACATCTAAAGACAATATTCCTGACATAAATGGGGGGCTATGCCCCCCAATCGTTCACCAGATAAGAGCTCAACATATTGGTGAAAAAATACCTAACGTTATCATTTTGTTCATGTTATGTTAATATAACTTGCCCCGTATTGAACCAGCGTTAAACGATGACCTCTTTCCGAAGGATGGATGACCTCAAGGATGGAAGTCTGGTCGGCGAGGACTCGATGGGCAACAAATATTACGAGAACCCACAACTGACTTTGGGTGAGTGTGTCTCTTTCTCTAACACTTATTGGTAACAGGAACTACCACGTGTAGGTCTCGCGGCCTCTTGTACGTGTAGGTCTCGCGGCCTCTTGTAGCTTCCTTATGTTATGATGTTCTTATCCTCCCGCAGGACGCAACCGTTGGGTCATCTATCACCCAAGTTACGGCATGGACTACGACGGTTCCATGGTCTCTGCGGAATGGTTCGGCTGGCTGCACCACAAGACCGACCAGCCCCCTACTAAGGTAATGGCGGGGGGGGCTGAGGGGAGTTATCATGGTTGGGGGTGTTGGGGCTGAAGGGAGGGTTAATCAATGGTTGGGGGTGTGTGTTGGGGGCTGAAGGGGGGTTAATCAATGGTTGGGGGTGGTGTTGGGGGCTGAAGGGAGGGTTAATCAATGGTGGGGTGGGGTTGTTGGGGGCTGAAGGGAGGTTAATCAATGTTGGGGGTGTTGGGGCTGAAGGGGGGTTAATCAATGTTGGGTGTTGGGCTGAAGGGGGTATCATGGTTGGGGGTGTTGGGGGCTGAAGGGGGGTTAATCAATGGTTGGGGGTTCTGGGGCTGAAGGGGGGTTCAATCTATGTTGGGCAAGTTACGGTTGGGCTGAAGGGGTTAATCATGGTTGGGGGTGGTTGGGGCTGAAGGAGGTTAATCAATGGTTGGGGGTTGAAGGGGGGGGTTATCAATGGTTGGGGGGCTGAAGGGGGGTTAATCAATGGTTGGGGGGGGGTGTTGGGGGCTGAAGGGGGGTTAATCATGGTTTGTGGGGGGGTGTTGTTGGGGCTGAAGGGAGGGTTAATCAATGGTTGGGGGCTGAAGGGGGGTTAATCAATGGTTGGGGGGTTGGGGGCTGAAGGGGGTTAATCAATGGTTGGGGGGTGTTGGGGGCTGAAGGGAGGGTTAATCAATGGTTGGGGGGGTGTTGGGGGCTGAAGGGAGGGTTAATCAATGGTTGGGGGGGGTGTTGGGGGCTGAAGGGGGGGTTAATCAATGGTTGGGGGGGTGTTGGGGGCTGAAGGGAGGGTTAATCAATGGTTGGGGGTTGGGGAGGGGGTTAATCAATGGTGGGGGCTGAAGGGGGGTTAATCAATGGTTGGGGGCTGAAGGGGGGGTTAATCAATGGTTGGGGGCTGAAGGGAGAGTTACCTATTTATTTACTTAGATGAGAGAACCATTGGGCATTGAAGAAGTTGAGGCAATGATAGAGATAGTTGGTAAACTCTGGAACTCTCTTCCTGTTTCTATTTTTCCACCTTCCTATGACTTAAATCTTTTCAGAGAAGAGTGACAAGACACCTCCCGAACTAAATTGACCCACCCCCCTTTCTTTATTCTCTTACTGTCTTCTTTATAGGGACTGGCAACTTGCGGGCTTTGTGTTACCTCTTTTTGTTATGCCCTTGGCCAGTCCTTTGTGATGTAAAATAATAAAAAAAAAAAAAAAAAAAAAAAAAAAATCGACCATCATCGTATCATCGACCGTCTAACCTCATAAGACATTACGGGAAAATCTGACGTTAAACAGAAACATGGTGAATGAACATCAATTAACCCTTTCATAAGTTTTTTTTTTTTTTTTACCTTGATTTTTTTATGATAGATTTAGATTATCATTTTTTTTCTCTGTAATTTTTTTTCTAAGGCTTAAAGATTTGAAGATTGGTAGTGTTAAGTAACAGGAACTACCACGTGTAGGTCTCACAGCCTCTTGTAGCTTCCTTATTTTCTTATGTTCTTATGTATCATTCAGTGTATTACCGGGAACTAATGGCTTGTCTTAATACTACAGGTGGCCCCAACGTCCTATGGCTGGCAGTGCGGGCATGAAGAGAATACGACGGGCACAGCAGCCGCCTTCATGCCCTACAGCACCACCAAGCCCAAGGTGGAGCCCTGGACCCCACCCAAGGCTGCCTAGAACACACCCATCCACCTCCCATACTGTCTCTTACACTACCATCTCTACCCATAACAACAAACCTAGAACACACCCACCCATAACAACAAGCCTAGAACACACCCATCCACCTCCCATACTGTCTCTTATACTACCATCTCTACCCATAACAACAAGCCTAGACACACCATCCACTCCCATACTGTCTCTATACTACCATCTCTACCATAACAACAACCTAGAACACACCCACCCATACACAAGCCTAGAACACACCCATCCACCTCCCATACTGTCTCTACACTACCATCTCTACCCATAACACAAACCTAGAACACACCCACCCATAACACAAGCCTAGAACACACCCATCCCCCTCCCATACTGTCTCTTATACTACCATCTCTACCATACACACCTAACAACCCACCCATAACACCCTAGAACACACCCATCCACCTCCCATACTGTCTCTTATACTACCATCTCTACCCCTTCTATCATATCTACCCATAACAACAACCATAGAACACACCCATACACCTACCTCCCATGCTACCATCTCTACCCCTTCCCTCTTAGCTTTAGTAATACCCAGGTAGCTTCTTGTGCTCCTTGGTGGTAGCCTGTCAATAGCCTTGGCGTAGGAGCAGGAATGGAGTAATGCAAGTATAAAGGATGAGGAAGCTATAGCATTTGAGACTGACAGAAGTAAGAGAGTAAAAAGAAGAAGAGAGTAGAAAGAACATAAGAAAATAAGGAAGGTACAAGAGGCCGTGAGACTTACACCACCCATACTGTCCCTGCCTCTATACATACATACATACATACACCTCTACCCCTTCCCTCCTTCCCTTCGGTCAGCGGTTCGAGTCCGCCTAGTTCGTGCTGACGTGGCGGCGCTTTGTATAGTCAATAACCTTGTAGTTGGTACTTGCAAAGTGTCTAGATAGGATGAAAATCTTATCTTATCTTATCCTTCCTTCCCTCTTAGATAAATAGACTATTGATTAAACTGCTACTTGCCATATAAGTTATCAAGACAGCAGTGATGGCTTAGGTATTGGTATGGTTTAGTTACTCTTTCTGCCCTACACTGAGGCTTGAGGAACGCTGGAGCTAACGAAGAGCAGATAGAAAGGTTAAATTGCGAATGTATATATGTATAGAAATAAAATGGTTTATCTAAATAACTATACTGATTTATTCTCACCTATTTATAGCACAGGATTTGAGGTGAGTTTTTTAATGACATTCAACTTGCTTCTGTTAACCCCTTGAGACCCAGAACGTAATTTCCTTTGTAATTTGGGTACCCATTAGATGATTTACAGTGAATATAAGCAATGTTTTATAGATATGATCGGTTTAGTATCCTTGTCGACTAACTCATTTGGTATATTTCAATTACTTTTCTTAATTTTATGGCTAACAACAGATCATTTTTTATAGCAAAGAAAAGATGTGGCGTGAAGGGGTTAATTTAGTCCAGTGTTCTCCCTTAACACTTAACTTAGCATGCATTATTAGTGTTTAAATTTATGTGTGTTTTATTGGTGTTTAGAATTACACTATTATAAAATGAATTAGTGCCAAGGTATAATTCTGCCTGGTACTAAAAACAACCTATTTAATTGTAGTACTCTGTTTTTTTAACGAGGTGAAAAATCCTGCCCCCTTGCTGCTTACTGACTGATATTTGATGCCAGGAGAAGGGAATACTACACTTCTTCTTAATTTCAGTTTGTATTTTATCATAGTTAACCATAGTATCAGGTAAACATAGGCATCATTTTAAGTATAGACCTTATGATAGAATGGAATTATTGCCTCGAAAAAAAAAATAGACTATAATTGATTTACATTGGTGGTGGATAAATGACGAGTGCCCTGGGGCACTATTCTGCCTCACACTAAAATCAACTATTGAATTAAAATATTGGCACTAAAAAAACCAAATGAATTCAACCATTGGCACTAAAAAAAACTGTTGAATTGATTAACTTCTGTGGTAAAAGTCTTGTCTATTGTGTAGCTAAACTAACTATTTTTTATTTTTTTTGCTGTAGACCAGTCCTTCTAAGACGGACAAACGATAGACTAAAACCAAAACTTTCTCTGCCTTGCTATAAAAAAAAAATGCTGCAATTTTTAGAACCCTAAATTAAAACTAAGACCTTCCAGGGCCTGCCAGGGCCTGGGCTTCTGCCTGGCCTTTGGTTATTTTATGACTATTTGAGGTAGTTAGTGCGGAGTCAATAGGGAGCTTTAAAAGGAGGGAATTATTCCAGATGAACACCGAATTCACTTTGGTGGACGAAACAAATTTTTTCTGGTGAGTTTTCATGTGTTTTGAATTAATATGCTAACCGTTGCTGTCGCAATTTTTTTTTTTTTTTTTTTTTTTTAAATTTTTTTAAGGTACGTAAAGGTTAGATTGGGTTAGGTTTTTTTTTTTTTTTTTTTTTTTTTGCAAAAAAAAAAAAAAAAATATTGCGACAGAAACAGTTAACGAATTCATTCAAAACTTACCAGAAAAAAATTGTTTTCTTCACCAAAGGAAGTTCGGTGTTCATCTGGAAATTTACCAAAAGGAGACTAGACACTTTCATGGATGGGGATGAAGGTGGATGTAGGTTAGGGTCGTCTAAATTCATTCGGATTTTCCCGGACATGTCCGGAATTTAGGTGTCAAAATCAGCGTCCGGGGGGAATTTTGAAATATTCAGTCAGTCAATAATCTGTGCTTGACATACCAGTGTGTTGTTCGAGAAATTTTTACACTAGGACCGAAATTCCCTACACAATTGGTCCCCTTGTGACCCAGAACGTAATTTCCATCGTAATTTGGGTACAATTAGACAATTTTTAGTTAATATAAGCAATTTTTTATAGATATGACCTGTTTAGTATCCTTGTCCACTAGCGAATTTGGTTTATTTAGTTACTTTTCGTAATTTTATGGCTAACAACAGACAATTTTATATAGCAAGATAAGATACTTTGATCCTATCTAGACACTTTGCAAGTACCAACTACAAGGTTATTGACTATACAAAGCGCCACCACGCCAGGACGAACTTGGTGGGCTCGAACCGCTAACCGAATGCAGGGACTCTGCACGCGAGTCCGTGACTCTACCAACCGCGCCACCCTGGCAGGTATTTTATATAGCAAAGGACAGATCTGGGTGTGAAGGGGTTAAGAAGAACATAAGAAAATAAGGAAGCTACAAGAGGCCGCGAGACGTACCCGTGGTAATTCCTGTGTGGGGTATTTCCATGGACGTGATTTATTTTTTCTCTGTCCTGCTTTCTCGTTATTTCTATTTTTGTGTGTGCTTTTTTTCTGTCTTTCTCGTCA
>JACEEZ010017134.1:177500-183777 GCA_016584305.1 Chionoecetes opilio
CACGCCAACACACACCCATCAGGATCTTTTTTTTATAATTTTTTCAACACAGACGAAGACATTAACGAAGAAATACACACCCTTCCCCTTCCCTTCCCTCCCCTTCCCCCTCACATCCCAGGAACACACACACACACACACACACACACACACACACACACACACACACACACACGCCAACACACACCCATCAGGCAGATAAGAGGCCCTTCCCACACACACACCACACACGCGCACACTCGGGCCTCGGATCGCGGGACTCGTCTGTCGCTTCACTCACTCCCCGACGCGCCGCCCGCAGGTGAGGAGCTCTACCCGCCGAGACCTCCCGCCAGCCCACACCACTCCGGTACTCACGCACGCCCCTTACATACCATTACCATCCCTTACCCACCCTTACATACCATTACCGTCCCTTACCCACCCTTACATACCATTATCCAGGTCTTTGCTACCCTGTACTGTTCAAACTTCGTGATTTTAGCGACAATTTACCTTTTTTTAGCTATTTTCTCGCTTTTTCTCTAGTTTTTTAATA
Organism: Chionoecetes opilio; assembly: GCA_016584305.1. Classification (NCBI taxonomy): domain Eukaryota; kingdom Metazoa; phylum Arthropoda; class Malacostraca; order Decapoda; family Majidae; genus Chionoecetes; species Chionoecetes opilio. The sequence continues at coordinate 178,039 of JACEEZ010017134.1, forward strand.
GTTTAGGACAGAAATAGAGTCCTTTTTCCCCGATAAAGTCCTCCTGAATTGTTCTGAAAGCCAAAAAGTATCAATATATGTCCTGATTCGTGATTTGTCGTAGTTTTTTAATAATTTAGGACAGAAATCGAATCTTTTACTCCCTTATAAGTTACACCATTACCCCTTACTGCATACCATTACCCCTTACTGCATACCATTACCCCTTACTGCATACCATTACCCCTTACTTCACACCATTACCCCTTACTGCATACCATTACCAGGCTCTTTCATACCCTATAGTCCTTCTTAATTAAATATTGTCCTGATTCCATGATTTTAGCGATAATTTACCCTTTTATGGCTAATTTTTCAGTTTTTTAATAGTTTAGTAGAGAAATCGAGTCTTTTTTCCTCATAAAAGTCCACCTAGAGTTTCCTTATGTCCCTAAAGTACCCTAATTCCGTGAGTTAAGCGGTAATTATCTTTTCTTTGCCAATTACTCAGTTTTTGATAGTTCAGGAATAAATTTAAGTTCTATCCTCGTTTACAAGTTCTCCTAAATCGTCCTCAAGTTCCTAAAGTGTTTAAAGTGTTGTCATTCTGTGATTTTTGGAAGGGACTGATACTTTTTTGGCTAATTACTCAGTTTTTTAATAGTTTAGGCAAGAATATAAGATCTTTACTCCCTTAACAGTCTTCGTAAATGTTCCTAAAGTGCCCGATTTCCGCGATAATTACCCTTTATTTGCCAATTATTCAGTTTTTAATAGTTCAGGATCGAATCTAAGTCCTTTTCTTCATTAAAAGTCCACCTAAATTGTTCTTAGGTACATAAAGTGTCCTAATTAAAAGATTTTAGTGATACTTGACCCTTTATTTATAAGTTCCAGGTGTTGAAATTCCGTGATTTTAGTGACAATTTATCCTTTTTGTTCATAACTCCCTTTTTTTTTAATCATTTAGGACATCTTCCCTTGCCTCCCCGCCTATCGCATTGTGTCCCGTGTCCTAATCATGTCCCGAGGTCCCGAGTTCAAAGCCTGTTCGTGTACCTCATTAGTTTTGGTGACGGGTCTAAAGTTTGTTAAGATTTCCGGGAACTCATCTTTTCCGCCTCGTGTCTTTTTGCTGTTCGCTTCGTGTTTTTTCATTCTCCTTTTCATGTCTTTTCATTCTCCTTTTCATGTCTTTTCATTCTCCTGTTCATGTCTTTTCATTCTCCTGTTCATGTCCTTTCATTCTCCTGTTCATGTCTTTTCATTCTCCTGTTCATGTCTTTTCATTCTCCTGTTCATGTCTTTTCATTCTCCTGTTCATGTCTTTTCATTCTCCTGTTCATGTCTTTTCATTCTCCTGTTCATGTCTTTTCATTCTCCTGTTCATGTCTTTTCATTCTCCTGTTCATGTCTTTTCATTCTCCTTTTCATGTCTTTTCATTCTCCTTTTCATGTCTTTTCATTCTCCTGTTCATGTCTTTTCATTCTCCTGTTCATGTCTTTTCATTCTCCTGTTCATGTCTTTTCATTCTCCTGTTCATGTCTTTTCATTCTCCTTTTCATGTCTTTTCATTCTCCTGTTCATGTCTTTTCATTCTCCTTTTCCTGTCTTTTCACTCTCCTGTTCATGTCTTTTCACTCTCCTGTTCATGTCTTTTCATTCTCCTGTTCATGTCTTTTCATTCTCCTGTTCATGTCTTTTCATTTCTCCTTTTCTGTCTTTTCATTCTCCTGTTCATGTCTTTTCACTCTCCTTTTCATGTCTTTTCATTCTCCTGTTCATGTCTTTTCATTCTCCTGTTCATGTCTTTTCATTCTCCTGTTCATGTCTTTTCACTCTCCTGTTCATGTCTTTTCATTCTCCTGTTCATGTCTTTTCATTCTCCTGTTCATGTCTTTTCATTCTCCTTTTCCTGTCTTTTCATTCTCCTGTTCATGTCTTTTCACTCTCCTGTTCATGTCTTTTCACTCTCTGTTCATGTTTTTTCACTTCTCCTGTTCATGTCTTTCATCTCCTTTTCCTGTCTTTTCATTCTCCTGTTCATGTCTTTTCTTTCTCCTTTGTTCATGTCTTTCACTCTCCTTTTCATGTCTTTTCATTCTCCTGTTCATGTCTTTTCATTCTCCTTTTCCTGTCTTTTCATTCTCCTGTTCATGTCTTTTCACTCTCCTGTTCATGTCTTTTCATTCTCCTGTTCATGTCTTTTCACTCTCCTGTTCATGTCTTTTCATTCTCCTTTTCCTGTCTTTTCATTCTCCTGTTCATGTCTTTTCACTCTCCTGTTCATGTCTTTTCATTCTCCTGTTCATGTCTTTTCATTCTCCTTTTCCTGTCTTTTCATTCTCCTGTTCATGTCTTTTCACTCTCCTTTTCCTGTCTTTTCATTCTCCTGTTCATGTCTTTTCACTCTCCTGTTCATGTCTTTTCATTCTCCTGTTCATGTCTTTTCATTCTCCTGTTCATGTCTTTTCATTCTCCTGTTCCTGTCTTTTCATTCTCCTGTTCATGTCTTTTCACTCTCCTGTTCATGTCTTTTCACTCTCCTGTTCATGTCTTTTCATTCTCCTGTTCATGTCTTTTCATTCTCCTGTTCATGTCTTTTCATCTCTCCTTTTCATGTCTTTTCACTCTCCTGTTCATGTCTTTTCATTCTCCTGTTCATGTCTTTTCACTCTCCTGTTCATGTCTTTTCATTCTCTTGTTCATGTCTTTTCATTCTCATGTTTCGTGTTCTTGCAACTAAACAAACTTAAATTCTTTACTCCTCCTTTAATTTAAATCTATCATTCTTTTAACTCAAATGCATCGTTCCTTCAGTATAATTAAGGACGCAATTCTAAAGCAAAGTCTAATAGGAGTAGGACTAGGACAATTGAAGAGTTTTTACCGTGAAGTACATGTCTTTAAGTGCACCTACAACGGATTTAAGCTGGAAAAGCGTAGATTTAAAAGGCAAATAGGGAAAAACTGGTTCACAAAATGGGTGGTAAATGATTGGAATGGACTCAGTCGATGGGGTAGTTAGTGCGGAGTCAATAGGGAGCTTCAAATGGAGGCTGGACAGCTTTATGGATGGGGATGAAAGGTGGATGTAGGTAGTGTTAAATAACAGGAACTACCACGTGTAGGTCTCCCAGCCTCTTGTAGCTTCCTTATGTTCTTATGTTCTTAACTATAGTCTATTTTTTTTAACAAGGCAAAAATTCAATGTTATCTTAAGGTTTCATGCTTAAAATGATGCCTCTGTTTACCTGATACTATGGTTAACTATGATAAAATACAGCTGACATTTAGAAGAAGCGTAGTATTCCCTTCTCCTGGCATCAAATATCAGTCAGTAAGCAGCAAGGGGGCACGATTTTTCACCTCATTACAAAAATAGACTGTAACGACGCAATTCTAACACAAAACCTCAAACTCCGTAATACAATTCAGATTTAAGCTATTTCACCTTTAAAACTACAACTACTTAATCTAGTATTGATTTAAAGAGTCAATAACGAACTATTAACAAGACAGGATGCGGGCGTTTTGTGACCTCTTTTTGGTGCCCTTGACTAGTCCTTTGTCATGTAAAAAAAAAAAAAAAAATCATACTCTAACACCATCGTTTTCTGCTTATATATACGTTGCATTTTTTTTCTCTCTCTTTACTCTCTCCCATACTCTCCCTTACTCCCTGTGTCTCCTTTTCGTTCTTTTCTCTCCCCTTACTTACTCTCTCTCTCTCTCTCGCTCTCCCTCTCTCTCTCTCTCTCTCTTCTCTCTCTCTCTTCTCTCTTCTCTCTCTCTACTCCCTACTCGCTCTCTCTCTCTCTCTCTCTCTCTCTCTTCTTCTTTTTATAAACTACATCTCTCTTACTCCCTTACTGCCTCTCTCTCTCTCTCTCTTCTCCTCTCTCTCTCTCCTCTCTCTCTCTCTCTCTCTCTCTCTCTCTCTCTCTCTCCCTTACTCTCTGAATCTCCCTTTCGTTATTTCCTTCCCCTTATAATATCATTTTATAATACCCTTATAATATCATTTTATAATACCCTTAGAATACCCTTTCCATTCTTCTCTCTCCCCTTACTTCCTTACTCTCCCCCTTACTCTCCAGGTACCCTTTTCATTTCCCCCCCATTATAATATCGTACAGTCCCCCCTTTAGCTCCCCTTATTATAAATGGAATCCTCCCCCCTCCCCTTATAACATAGTAGTCCTCCCCTTAGCGTCCCTTATTATAGATGGACCCAACAAAACGCATGATGAAAGTCCCAGAGTGAAGCCATGCATAACACGCACTGACATGTTGCCCTTTTGATGCCGTCATTAGAGAGAGAGAGAGAGAGAAAAAGAGAGAGAGAGGAGAGAGGAGAGAGGAGAGAGAGAGAGAGAAGAGAGAGAGAGAGATGAGAAGAGAGGAGAGAGAGAGAGAGAGAGAGGAGAGAGGAGAGAGAGAGAGAGAGAGAGAAGGGAGGAGAGAGAGAGAGAGAGATGAGAGAGAGAGAAGACGAGAGAGAGAGAGAGAGAGAGACGAGAGGAGAGAGAGAGAGAGAGAGAGAGAGAGAGAACATATTGTCTACAGATCAAAAAATATGTAAATAACCTAGTAGTCTTTCAGATGTGTTTGCTGTGATTTATGTGTTCGTTACGATAAAAGACGGCGGAGATTTAGCGATTCTCAAGTCAATATATGATTCCTGGTATTGAGAGGCGATTACTTAACGTTCTATCGAGGTTCGCAGTTACTCCCTTGGTGCACTAAAACCAGCTCCTCCTTAACCCCTTGAGGCCCAGAACGTAATTTTCATTGTATTTTGGGTACCATTAAACGATTTTTAGTGAATATAAGCAATTTTTATAGATATGACCTGTTTAGTATCCTTGTCGACTAACTAATTTGGTATATTCAGTTACTTTTCGTAATTTTATGGCTAAACACTGACAATTTTTTATAGCAAAGGAAAGATCTGGGTGTGAAGGGGTTAAGTAGCCATTATAACAGAAACACTAATAGTCGGGCCGGCTTAAACGGGCCGTCTGGGTGGAGTCGCTTGAGGCCTCCAGCTGTTAAATATTTACTTTAACCCCTTGAGACCCAGAACGTAATTTCCTTTGTAATTTGGCTACCATTAGACGATGTGTAGGTAATATAAGCAATATTTTATACATATGACCTGCTTAGTATCCTTGTCCACTAACTAATTTGGTATATTTAGTTACTTTTCGTAATTTTATAGCTAACAACAGACAATTTTATATAACAAAGAAAAGATCTGGGCGTGAAGGGGTTAAAAGTGTATCAATAGTGTCTATCTCTTTTGTGATGCCATTTACAAATATCACAAGAGCTCAATTACTTTCAATATGTGGCATAGCGCATTCCTGAGTCCCCGAACTAGACTGCCTGTTTAAGCCGATCCGACTACTGTTGTTGTTGTATCTTTGTTATTAACTTACTGGTACTCTTAACGGTGCCTGGAACTGTCGCCGATCGGAACTCTCGCCGCCGACGTCGAGTGTTCCAATTCTTGATATTACAGGACCCAATATATACATTTTATCAGGTTTTACCCGTGTTTCTGCATTCAGGGATGAAATACTATCGTTAGCTTGATCAGTTAGGTTAAGTTAGGTGTCACAGTCCAGGTTAGGTTAAAATTCCACGTCGGCGAGAGTTCTCGGTTGGGTTCGCGGAGAATTCCCATCGGCGACAGTTCATAAACCCTCTAACCGTATTATTAGCAAGCCAGAGACAAAAATGAAAATTTTCAG
>JACEEZ010017135.1:0-10000 GCA_016584305.1 Chionoecetes opilio
TCTCTCTCTCCTCCTCCTCTCTCTCCTTCTCTCTCTCTCTCCTCTCTCTCTCTCTCTCTCTCTTCTCTCTCTCTCTCTCTCTCTCTTCCTCTCTCTCTCTCTCTCTCTCTCCTCCCCTCTCTCTCTCTCTCTCTCTTCCTCTCTCCTCTCCGCTCTCTCTCTCTCTCTCTCTCTTCTCTCTCTCTCTCTCTATCTCTCCTCTCTCTCTCTCTCTCTCTCTCTCTCTCTCTCTCTCTCCTCTCTCTCTCTCTCTCTCTCTCTCTCTCTCTGTGTGTGTTGGAGTTCAAAGTCACAAGGGAGATTGAATTCCATGGAAGATTTTGGCCCCAGAATTTAGAAACCCTGAGTTTTTTGTATTGTTTTTATTATATCTTCTATTCTTTCCTCTGTTGGCATTCCTCCTGTCGTGTTTTTTTATACATATATACTTTTTTTTGTTTTGTTTGCCAAATTCTCAGCGAGGGGTTTAGTTGAGGTCGCTTTACCACACCGATAGACCAACCTGCGAGAGAGAAAAATGTTCATACACTCATAAAAGAAAATACCAATGGAACTTGTCCTATATTCATTCATGTATTGTTTTATGAAAGTGAATAATGATTGTAATTATAGTATGTCAGATTTTTAAACGAAATAAGTAAAAGACACTATTTGATTGATTTAATGCCAAAAAAATGGTGACTGTGCCAGACATCAGAGGTCATATGGCATAATGGCAAAGCATAAAAAGGGTTAGGGTTGTAGATGAATAGCGAAACGGTGAGGGAAGGGGAAATAACGGAATGTTACAGCAGGATGGTTAGATCAGATGCAGGATGTGGATTTGTTGGAGGAAGGAAGTTAAATTTTCCAGGGAGAAGGAGTGGGCTTCCGGGAGATTGTAACAAAAAAAAAAACAAAAAAAAGACACCATATATGTTTGTGTTTAGAACATAAGAACACAAGACATTAAGGAAGCTACAAGAGGCCGTTAGACCTACACGTGGTATTTCCTGATATATTATATATATAAATTATATATATTATAATTATATTAATTAAATATTTCCTAATAAAAGCTTATACTGATGTTGGAAAATCAATTGATAATAAACATAATTATTTGCCCTGAAGTTAGTCTTGAAATATAAGTGCATCTAATACATAGATAAATACACTAGTACTTGTACAGTGCACAACTGACCTGATCAATATTTTGTTTGGAGTTGAACAGATATTGTTTTTGTTTAATTTTTTTTTAACTTGAATATATAATTATCATGTGTTGATTTTCCTATTTACGTGAAATCGTACGTGAGTCTTTAAACTTTGTGATGCTGTATTACGGCGCCTCCAGTCTGTGTTAGCGTCTGTGTTGCGGTGTTGTGCGTGTTATGGCTCACACTCTCACCCTTCCAGTGTTCACGTTACATCGCCACCGCCTGTTCCGCGTCGCCAAATAACAACCAAAGGCGAGGTAAGTAATCTTGTCATTCCAGGTCACTCGATAACAACATGAAGTGTCGGTCAGGTGTGTGGGGGAGGGAGGTCAGCGCGTGATCTTATAGTCCACGTGTCACATAGGCTGATTTGACGAAACTATTTCCGTATTACTGTGGCTGTGTACTGTGACTTACTGTGACAAGCAGACATCGAACAAAGATGTTATTAAGGCCATTTTGATCTTTTTTTATGTGTATTACAAGTGTATAGATATTTTGCACGTGACGTCACGATCACGCGATAAACAATAACAAAGCGACTCTGGCCGTGAGGCTGGCCGAGGAACCCGGGGAAAAAGTTTACTTGCCAAAGTATTTTTCCCCCTACCAAATAAGTGTATCAGTATAAATGATACACATTTATCTTCGTAACTGTTTGTTATATGATATTATCACATAAAACACAGTAAAACACTACTAAAGGAATGCCATTATGAGACTGAAGATATATGCATGAACTTAAAATTCAATTAAACTCGTCGCCATTTAACATTTTGTGAGACAACGTATAACCTGGAGCATATCAATAGAAGCGGAATTGTATTAGATTTTGATACATTGATATATTTCGTTTTCTGATATATGAATTAGCATCATGCATAAACATGCGTTAACTAAATATATGTCATCATCAATCATGATGCATTGATGGCATTGATGATGAAGAACGAAGAAGCCGACAGCCGCATGATGTTGCATGCCGCCCACGCTGCTCACAATGGCCACAAGAAGATACTCATCCGCACAGTTGACACTGATGTTGTTGTCCTGGTAGTGGCTCTGGCAAGCACCCTGGAGGAGGAAGCCGAAGTGTGGGTGTCCTTCGGCACGGGCAAGGCTTTCCGGTTCTTGGCACCCCATGAGATGGCGCGGCCTCTGGGCCCTGAGAAAGCACAGGCACTACCGATGTTTCATGCTTTGACGGGCTGCGACATGGTCTCCTGCTTCGCCGGACATGGCAAGAGGGACAGCATGAGCAGTGTGGACAGCTCTACCTCAGCTGACCCAGACACTCACCTCTCCACCTCCCACTGCACCGGATCATATTGATGAAGATGCCATGCACACCATCGTGAGGTTCGTCATCCTGCTTTACGACAGAACAAGCACCGCAACCGATATCGACAAGGCACGCCGCAAACTGTTTGCAAAGAAGAGCAATGTCCAGCTGATCCCACCGACAAGTGCAGCCCTGAAGCAGCACGTCCGACGAGCAATATACCAGGGCGGACATGTCTGGGGTCAGGCCCTGGTTCCTGCACCAACATTGCCATCACCAACCGACTGGGGTTGGATCAAAACCAGCGACATGTACGAACCTCTCTGGACAACGCTCCCCGAGGCATCCAAGGTCTGCCGGGAGCTTGTCTCGTGCAAATGCCAGAAGGGCTGCATCAAGAAGTGCAAGTGCAGGAAGGCCAGTCTAGAATGCACACCACTGTGTGCTTGTGACGGGGAGTGCTCTCAGAACTGAACTCGCATATTTAAGATGAAGATTCTGAACTGTTCCAGACAGTACACAGGTACTGTAAATCAGTGAACTTATCTGCATATTGTATTTAGCAGATTATGTGTTAATTAACATGATAATTAAATGTAGTAGTGTCCATTGACCACAGAAGTATAACATTTGACTTGCCCAGGATTGATCTGATGAGAGCAAGCCACCATAATTATCACTATCTGGTTCTGTTATTGTTGTTGTATTATCAATGTAATTAACATGATTGTGTTAACAATTTTGTTAATTGGCATCTTAATTGGCGTGGGCAGTGTCCATGAAGAGTATTGACAGACAGAGGAAGAAGGTCAGATAACATTTCTACAACTTAAATTAATCTAGTCTATTCACAAGGAATGTCAGCATTTGATGCCTGATCATGGGTTTCCTTGTCGCCATTTCATCTGCAATTAGCCTAAATATGTAATTAATATCAGCAGCATCTCCCAAAATGTGACTAAGAGCTATCTGGCATGTCTTGATTCAAAACATTCAATAAACATTCACTAAAACCTTCAGCAGCAAATTTATCTAACTTCTGTGTGTCTTTTGGGTATCTGCTGGCGGCCATTTTGGAAAATGGCCGCCATGGCCGCCAGGGGGCAGTTGGGCGATGGCTCCACATCCGAATTTGTTCATAATATATTGGTCTACCTCTGTGCCAAAATTGGTGCTTTTATCAAAAAATGCACAATAGGTTAGCTTACCCGCTGTACTATTAAGGCGCGGTCACACGAGCAGCTTTTCTGGCAATATTACAGCCGGCAACGCAAACGCGGCCCAAACTCGGATATAATTGCGAGTACTAATGAACACGAGCATGTTGGTGTTGCGAGAATATTCTTGCCAGAATATGGTCACCAAATTCCCACAACAAACGCATATTATTTGACATTTATTTTTAATGCACGCTCTAATTCAATATACAGAAGCTGAAATACATAGCTACAAAGTGCCAAGAACCGATTACAAGACGAATTGTGAAGCCCTGTACACTCTTGTACGTGTTTTTAAGCGATTTGAAGGATACAAAACAATAAGAAAAATTTAAATGAGTTAGCTGGTATCCATTTTCCTTGTTGACGGTCTATTAATAACAAATTTTTTTAGGGGATACCAACTTATTATTGATCACTTTGATGTTGAATGTTGAATGTTATAAGTCTGACGCACTTCCATACACAAGAATCCATTTCAATCATTCACCACCTTATTTGTGAACCAGTTTCTCCCTGTTTCTCCCTATTTTTCCAAAGACGCTTCTTCAGATACATCTTGAGAAGCCAAAATTGCCATTCAAATTATTGCTACCTCTGAAAGTCCGTGTGACCAAAACACGGCAAGGTGTTGCCTTTGCTGAATAATTGCAGCCTGAATATTGACGGAAAAGTTGCTCATGTGACCGCGGCTTAGTGGTGTTGCTGAGGGATGCTCCACAATCACTTTGATCTACAACTTTGCCCAATACCCAGTCCATACAAGTGTTGAAAAGTGATGGGGCAAGGAAGCAACCCTGCCTCACTCCTGTATTAACAGGAAAGAAGCTGGATACTCCTCCCCCACACTTCACAGCACTCTCAGTCCCAGAGAACAAGATTGCCGTGGCCATAAAAAAATCCATTTGATCAAATTGGAGAGTCACTGGTGGGCAAGCAGCGTTCCCTAGACGGTGCGCGTATAGCCGCACAGGAATCGTGATACAAATTGAGAGTTTGCGGACATATTTGCGTTTGCGGAAGTGCTTCCGCAAACGCAAATCCGCAAACATTTACAGTTCCGCAAATCCGCAAACGAATTCGGACTTCCGCAATTTGCGGAAGTTGCGGTTTGCGGAAGTGTTTGCGGAAGTGCCCACCTCTGAAGTGTGTGTGTATGTTTGTGTGTATGTGTGTGTGTGTATGTGTGTGCGTGTATGTGTGTGTGTGTGCGTGCGTGTGTGTGTGTGTGTGTGTGTTTTTTTTTTTTTTTTTTTTTTTTTTTACATTTGTGCCTATAGCGCCTGTAGGCAACGGTGACTCAGGGCTCGGATGGTAGGCTCTGAAGGTTCACTTGAGGGCTGTGATGGTTGGTTCTCGCCCGTGGTGGCGCAGGCAGGATTTTTATAGTGACGCCTGTAGAGGCTCATGCTGCCCCCCTGTGTCCTCCGATGCACTCGCAATCGAAGGTAGAGTTGATGGGCAGGGCATGTGGGTGTTCTTAGGCCACTCGACGGTGCAGAAAGGTTTTGGTTTTCTTCGGGGATCGAACTCGGGTCATCGAGAACGCCAGTCGGAGACGCTAACCACTCCGCTACCGCCTCCCCTATGTGTGTGTGTATATGTGTGTGTGTGCGTGTGTGTGTGTGCGTGTGTGTGTCACCTGCAAGGTGACTGCAAGGTGTAAAAGAAAGATAATCTGCTTTGGGGAATGGAGAGGAGGGAGGGAGGGAGGGAGGGAGGGAAGGATATGTCAGAGGGAACGTGTGTAAGTGTGGGCGGTTGGGTGGACGGGCGGGTGTGGGTTGGCCAGGAGGCAACACACACCACACACACACACACACACACACACACACACAACACGCACACGGCACACGCACACGCACACAAACCCACACACACACAAACCCACACACACACACACACACAAACCCACACACACACACACACACACACACTCACACATTAGAGCCGAGACGAAGTACGAAGAGGAGAGGAGGAGAGAGGGGACTGAAGGAGGGAGGGAGGCAGAGAGAGAGAGACGGAGAGGGGGAGAGGGAAGGCTAACTCCACCACTCTCCCAGACTCTCATTTACATACGAAAAATAGACATCACCTGATTTTCTCTAGACACCACCATCACCACCACAGTAATGATGATGATTATGATGAGAGGGGTGTAGGTGGTGCTGATGGTAGTAGTAGTGGTAGAAATAGTAGTATTAGTAGTATTAGTATTAGTAGTAGTAGTAGTAGCAAGGTTGTGGAGGTTGTGGTAGTAGTAGTACTACTACTATTACTACTACTACTACTAGTAGTAGAATTAGTAGTAGTAGTAGTAGTTGTAGAAGTAGTAGAAGTAGTAGAGGGGGAAGCAGTAGTAGTAATAGTAGTAGTAGTGGTAAAAAGAATTGTCCCTTACCACAAAAACCAAATAAATGAAAACAAGAATAATAATCATAATATAATATTAACTACAATAATGATACATTACAATCAACACAGCAACAGCAGCAGTAACTACCACATGCACACCCAGACTGCTCCCAATGCCAACCCTCCCCCCCCCTGGCTACCCCACCCCTGCCCACAGACACCCTTCCCACCCTGGCAACAAAAACAGGCTCACGCACAAAGGTCACGGGAGCTCAGATGGGATGTGACATCAGGCTGTTGCCCGTGTACTACTCTGCCTCGGTTACACTGCCATCCCATCCTATCACACACCCTGCTGCTATAACAACCACCCTCTGATACCCTGCCAATCCACCCTGTCACACACCCTACTGCAATAACAACCACCCTCCGATACCCCTGCCTACACCTACCTGCCATTAAGTCCCCAACTACAGACTGTCCCCATCAACCCTACCAGCATACTTTCTGCTCCACTGTCACTAATAACCCAATTCATATACCCTGCCAAGATTACCTACCTCTGTCATCAATCCATGCCTTCCCTGTCACCTAATAATACTGTAATGCAACCCTGCCACTGTGATTTCATAAGTCCCACTCCTATACCCCGCCACCAATTCCTTGTAGCCCCTGCCACGTCATAAAAATTCGTTTCCCTGTCAAACGTACCTTCTTTTAGTTATTCTCATGTCTGTCAACTCACCCTACACCCTGTCATTCAAGACATGTCACCCTGTCATACAAGACATGTCATCGATTCATTTCACCCTGTCACCCTTCCGTGCTCACCCATGTTTTCTCTCACGCACGCACACACACACACGCAAACACACACACACACACACACACACACAACACACACACACACACACACACACACACACACACACACACACACACACACACACACACACACACACACGCACACACACACACATACACACACACATAAAATATAAAATAAAAATTAAATCCCTTCGGTCCCCTCTCTCTCTCCTCTCTCTCTCTCTCTCTCTCTCTCTCTCTCTCTCTCTCTCTCTCTCTCTCTCTCTCTCTCTCTCTCTCTCTCTCTCTCTCTCTCTCTCTCTCTCTCTCTCTCTCTCTCTCTCTCTCTCTCTCTGTATTACACCCTTCACCTTTACACCTAAAACACTATTTTTTGGCATTGTCACTCTGGCCGTTCCTGCTAATGAAGAGGACGAATGATAATTATGCGAAAAAAATATAAAACTAGTAAATGATAATAATCACAATTTCACAACAACTACCACCCTCACCCCCACTGTCACCACTACCACAACTCCCCAATATTACCATTGTCTCATCCGTCTGTCTGTTTGTCACACTATAACAGAACTTTCACGATACATATTATATATAGGAATACATAGGAAGAACAGATACCGGGAGATCCTTTGGTCTATAACGGAGGTATCTACTGAAATACATACTACTAACTATCAATCTACATGTAATAATGTAAGATAACAGTAGGAAAAGGATAATGTGCCCCTAAAGAGGATAGGAACGTGGACGTTTCATAGCGAAGAATGAGAGGAATGAAGTATGCTAACTAACAACTACCACAAATATAACACTAATCAATCCGAGGGATGTTAATAATACAAGTCACGGGGAAATATCAAAACTCATTTACTTTACAGTACGCGTCTAGTCTGTTTTTAAATGTAGTTATTGTATCTGGCTTCGACAACATTAGCTGGTAATTTGGTCCACCGATTAACAACTCTGATATTGAAATATTTATTTTGGAGATCTGTGATGAAACGCTCACTATTCCGTTTTGGTCAACGTTTCATCACAAATCTTCGAGAAAAAAAAATTCAATGTCAGAGTTATTAATCGGTGGAACAAATTACCACCTTAAGTTGTAACTCAAGTTTTGAGGAGGAGGAGGAGGAGGAGGAGGAGGAGGTGGATGAGGAAGACGAGAACACAGTTTTTTTTTTCTCTCTCTCCACACACACTAACGCACACTAAAGCAATCCTTACAATTCTCTCTCTCTCTCTCTCTCTCTCTCTCTCTCTCTCTCTCTCTCTCTCTCTCTCTCTCTCTCTCTCTCTCTCTCTCTCTCTCTCTCTCTCTCTCTCTCTCTTTCTCTCAGTATTCTGTAAACAAGGTCTTGGACTACTGAGTGACGGATTGCGTCCCGTCACACCCATTTCACTCCTGCCTCTGTTTATCAGGCGAGGGAAGGAGGAAAGGAGGGAAGGGAGGGTAGGGAGGGAGAGGCACGTGACAACACGAATGGAAGGGAGGTAAATGGCGAGGGAGGGGAGATCCTATTCAGTTAAGGAGAGAGGAGGAGAGAGGAAGAGGAGGAAGAGGAGGAGGAGATAGGTCTGTGGTGGTTGTCATTTCATGCTGAGAGAGAGAGAGAGAGAGAGAGAGGAGAGAGAGAGAGAGAGAGAGAGAGAGAGAGAAGAGAGAGAGAGAGAGAGAGAGAGAGAGAGAGAGAGAAGAGAGAGAGAGAGAGAGAGAGAGAGAGAGAGAGAGAGAGAGAGAGAGAGAGAGAGAGAGAGAGAGAGAGAGAGAGAATTATATTTTATTTATTGGCCTCTTGCACAATATATATATATATATATAAGTATAATTGAAAGTACTATTTAAGGCGTGAGTTTAATTGAGCCGAAGCTCTTATATGAACCTAATGAGAAAAGAAGTCTGAACAATCGTAACAGTTGGCCTATTATTATGAAACAGTTATAAGAGATACTAGAATATAAAAAAGGAAAAAAACCACTAATATAAATAAACGTGGCTAAATAAGTGCGCAATCATTTGCCAAACATAACAATTGTAATAATAATGATAAATAAAGATAAATAATAATAGTAGTAATAATAATAATAATAATAATAATAATAATAATAATAATAATGATAATAATAATAATAACAAATAATACTGATAATAAATGTAAATCACAAAATCCTATAAACATAAAGTGCAATCCCATAGTAGTACCTACAGAGAGAGAGAGAGAGAGAGAGAGAGAGAGAGAGAGAGAGAGAGAGAGAGAGAGAGAGAGAGAGAGAGAGAGAGAGAGAGAGAGAGAGAGAGGAGAGAGAGGAGGAGAGAGAGAGAGGAGAGAGAGAGAGAGAGAGAGAGAAGAGAGAGAGAGAGAGAGAGAGAGAGAGAGAGAGAGAGAATTACAATGGTTATTCTTTAAATGTATATTACATATAATGACGTCAGTGAAAATAAAACAAAAAATTGGGTAAAATGTACTATATCTAGCAATAAAATGAAATGATAAAATCTTAAAAGGCAAATAAAATAGCAAAGCAATAAAATATTGAGATATAGTGGGCATACTATGGTCAAATAAAACTAAGTGAAATTACAGACGAACATAATAAATTACATAAATCAAACGAAAACGTTAAACATTTATTCCTGAAATTGTTTACCTAATAAGTGTTTTTCTAGACGTGTTTTGAATGTGGTTAGGGAGGTGGCGTGTTTTACGTCATTGGGAAGGCTGTTCCAAAGAGTGGGCGCAGCCACTTGGAAGGACCTGGTGCCCAAGCAGATGTTACACCGGGGTACATGGAGCTGTTCTGTCTGCCTAGTGTTGACACTGTGGGCATGCATGCGCTTACGGTGGGTAGTGGGAACAACCAAATAGGAAGATTTATATTTATTAAGGTGTATATTATTTTTGCTACCTCAAGTTTGTGTTTTTTATTTATTTTCAGCCATCCCAGCTCCTTCAAGAAAGGAGTGACATGGTCACTCTTGGCAGCTCCTCCAAGAGCAACTTTAGCGGCAAAATTTTGCAATTTTTGTACTCGTTGGATTTGAGTGGAATTGGTTGTTCCCCAGATGCCAATGCCGTAGTTTATTATGCTCATGACTAATGACTGTATAACATAAATTT
>JACEEZ010017135.1:15000-37500 GCA_016584305.1 Chionoecetes opilio
GTAATGGGTGAGTGAATGGGTTGGGGGTGATGTGAATAGGTTGGCGTTAATACATACATTTCTACATCCATGATTTCAGGAAAGCTAGAAGGGGCTATCTGGAGAGTCTGTGTTTGGTGGGCCTTCGGCCCACCAAACACAGGTGGTGGGCTGAAGGCCCACCAATAGCCCTCCGCAGGAGCTAGCCAAAAAGTCCGCCCGGAGGGCGGCTTTGCGGCTAGTATATATATATATCTAAAAGGCAATTCTTGAAATATTATTATACGATTATTATATTAGTATACGTCTTACATACACTTTATACCATTTCATTTATATAATACGGTATTTGTTCAAAGAAAAATTGGTTAGAACTTACATTTATACGTTTAGAAAATAAATTCAATATATTTGCTTATCCTTGGAAAGTTAAAAAGGGTTTCAATGTAAAGTAAAATACAGAAGTGAACTAGGGGGGGGGGGGGTCACTCAGTAGAGCGCATACCTCCGCCCGAATATTTCATCAATTGGTTGCCATGGCAACAGTTGTCAATAGATTTCATCCAAAATTAACCGGTTCTTCCTTATACCAAATAGAATTGGTATACCGAGTTTGGACCAAATCTATTCGTAACTTTTCGAGAAATCCTGTACACTAACAGACAGACAGACAGACAGACAGATCGGGGTGAAAGCATAACCCCTCCAACTTCGTTGGCGGAGGTAAAGAGTGATGCGAATGAATAAAGTTACCTGACTTCTAAGATTTTCAAATATACATCAGTTTTGCTTCGAATCCCAGGTATGTAGGAGGGGAAATGTCTGGCAATCTCTCTCTCTCTCTCTCTCTCTCTCTCTCTCTCTCTCTCTCTCTCTCTCTCTCTCTCTCTCTCTCTCTCTCTCTCTCTCTCTCTCTCTCTCTCTCTCTCTCTCTCTCTCCACTATATATATCTCTATCTTTATCTCTCTCTATCTCTCTCTCTTTCTGTATCGCTTTTTCTTTATCTCTCTCTATCTCTCTCTTTCTGTATCGCTTTTTCTTTATCTCTCTTTATCTCTCAAATTTATCTCTCTCCCTTTCTCTCTCTCTTTCCTTATATCTCTCTTTCTTATCTCTCTCTTTATCATTTCACAAGATGTATACTGTAAGGAAGCGATCGACTTTCCCGGGTGCGTTAATGGCTATCACTTAGGCAATATTATCAATGGAATGGAGGAGCCAAGACTGCCCTGCGTATTGTAACTTATCTGTGAAGAAATTATTGCATCTCCACATCCTCGAGTGGAAAAAGTTGGGATTCATAACGTCAGTAAAACCATTGATCTTCCTTCCTTCCTTCTTCAATAACTGTCTTGGGTTAGACTATTTTAATACCATCACTGTTGAATAATCTTCCTTTCCCTTTACATCTTCGTCTGCTTCAAATCTATACACTTTTTTCCTGGTTGTATACCGCTAATTCTTTTTTTCACCACTGGCTCTTCTCTAATGCTACTGAGACATGTTGGGGTGTTTCAATATAGGTAAAAAGCATTATTTGTATCTAAAGAGAGGTTTGTTCGTATTCTGAATGTACGTAACTCGGAGGGGATATGTACAAGGAGTGCCACTGTAGACTGTTAAGTAATTGTGTGGTGAAGCGTGACCGGTGGTAATTGAGACTCAGACAGACAGACGAAGAGGCTGGCTCAGTGGCGGCTTCTGTTTATCATTGCTTAATACGCAGGTGTTGATATATATATATATATATATATATATATATATATATATATATATATATAGAGATATAGAGAGAGGAGAGAGAGAGGAGAGAGAGAGAGAGAGAGAGAGAGAGAGAGAGAGAGAGAGAGAGAGAGAGAGAGAGAGAGAGAGTATTATATCATGAAAAATAATGAGCTTGCATCTCTTATCCAATAAAACACCTGAGACGTAAAAGTATTAATCCGATTTTTCTTTTCAACTTGTTATCGCCATGTCTTGTTTTTCCTTCCTTTACTCTTTTTATTTTTTCTCTATTTCTTTCCTTAATTATTTCTGTCTTTACTTACTTGGAAGCGAAGGCTGCACATCTGGCTCTTCTGTCTGAATTCTTCTATTTTCCTCTTCCTCTCTCGCTCATTTTGTCACTTGCTTTCTCTTCTTCTTCTTCTTCCTTCTGGGTTTTTCCATCCTCCTTTTCTGCCTCTGTTCCCTCCTGCGATTCCTCCGTTCTCTCCTCCTCTCCTCCTCCATCTCACAGTTTTCTGCATCTCCTGACCCTTCATCTTCTTGCTTCTCTTCTCTACATTCCCTCCTTCGCTTTCTCTTCTCAAGTCTCCTCCTCTTTTTCTTCTCCAGTTTCCTCCGTTCTTTCTCCCTCCTCCTCTCTTCTCACTGTCTCCTCTTCTCCTCCCTTCTTCGAGCTCTCTCTTCCATTATTCTTTGTCGTCTCTCACTGTTTTTTTTGCATCCATCTTCGTTATGTTTTGTGATGTTGTCTTCGTTTCTCTCGCTTATCGACTTATCTCCGTCTTCTCTTACGTTTTTGCATGCTCTGTTTCTCCCATTCTTCTTTCGCCCTTTCCTTCCCTTCCTCCTTTTATTTTTACGGTCGTTATTCTCTATGTTCTCTACATGGTTCTCGCCCGTCTCGCCTCCCTCCGCCTGCGTCCCCCTTCTCTGAGGCGTGGTTTCCTCCTCCTCCTCCTCCAACATCGCCACCACTTGGTTCCTCCGCGTCCTGTGTCTGTCCTCGGTGCTGGCGTCGAGCGGGACTTCGAGGTCCGTCGTCAGGGTGAGGGCGGACCGTCCGTAGCGCTCTGAGGGCGACGAGACAAACTTAGGTCGCCTCAAAAACTTAGGGATTATGTCTGATCTCCTCTTTCTCCTCCTTCTTCTCATGCTGTCGCCCCTACTATTGCTACTACTACTCCTGCTGCTGCTGCTGCTGCTGCTAAGATTGTTCTTTCTCTGCGCCTCGGTACCCTCCTCCTTTTCCTCCTCCGCCTTCGCTGGCGTGCGCAGAACTAAAGGAGAGAAACTTCTTCTCCTTTTCCGGTCTAATTCTTGAATGGCCTTCGTGTGTGAGTGAAGCATTGATCTTGTTGGCGGCGCGTCCAGCGAGGTCGCCCTCACGCCCTCCCTGAAACTGCTGGTCCTGCTGCAGGGACAGGTTGAGGCGGCTGGTCACGTCCTCGACCTTGTAGATGAGGTGTGGCTGCGGCCCCGGCGACGACGACTCCCCGTCAGAGTTGTCCTGCGGTGCGCCCTTCCTCCTGAGGGGCTCGATAAAGTAGCTCGCATCGCTGGTTTGGATGTAGCCCGTCAGGCCGTCACAGTTGCTGACGGCGACCAGGGAGTGCGAGGAAGTGTTGAGGCACCCCGTGTAGAAGCAGTTCCCGGAGGAGGCGTAGGCCCTTTTGAGGATCCGTCGCCCACCTTTCAACACCCACTCGATGACAGTGTAGGGCGTGACCAGTCGCGTGTTCGCCGTTAAGTTCAGGAACTTAACCCTCGTCCTCGTTATTAATCATGATGAACAACTTGTTCTCATCATCGTCTTGTCCGTCATCACCAACATCCTCCAACACTGTCTCCTCATCTCCATTAGTCTCGACGTGACCCCAGTCCCCATGCTGAAGGAACCCTGTCTCTCCCTCAGAGACGTCACTGCCGCCCTGGGGAACCTCCTGGGGGCATCCTCTGCATCACTGCTGGGGGAGGGAGGGCGACGGGTGCTACCAAACACATAGGGGGAGATAACGTGGCCGTGCTGGTCTGTTCGGAAGAGATACACAACCCTGGTCTTCGTCACGGGAAGATCCTCCCCTCCCGCCACCTCGCCGCCGCCCCAGCCACGCCCCCGGCTGCCATCCACGTCCCCGCCATCCAAAGAGCCGCCCTGCAGAAAAAGATAAGCCGTCAAAACGGGAATAACAGAAAGATTCAAGCGTGGAATAGTGTCAATCTACCGACGTGGCGGCCCCAACACAACACAAAGGTAGGCAAACACAGGGTCTGTCTCTCTCTCTCTCTCTCTCTCTCTCTCTCTCTCTCTCTCTCTCTCTCTCCCTCTCTCTCTCTCTCTCTCTCTCTCTCTCTCTCTCTCTCTCTCTCTCTCTCTCTCTCTCTCTCTCTCTCTCTCTCTCTCTCTCTCTCTCTCTCTCTCTCTCTCTCTCTCTCTCTCTCTCTCTCTCTCTCTTTTTTATTTTTTCTACTTAAACTGAATACATTGGTAACAAAAGAAAAGTTAATGTGCTAAAGTCCAGGCTGGGACGCCAAGGACAATCTGTAACAGTATTATATCTTATCTATATCAATATTTAAACAAATATAATGAAGAAAGATATAATAATAAATACACTAGTATAAACTAATACACGAATGATATAAAGAAGTTTTACTAAGCTACACTAATACACCAACTACAAACAATATAAAGAAAGTATTCTAATTTATTGATATACACATGATATAAAGAAAGCATACTAATATATAATATTAACCATTTAAAACGAATGTTTATAGTCATTATTTTTATTACATATTATTTCTGAGATGGTTCCGCTGGCAGCCACACATTTACGCCCGATTTGAGGACGTGCAGGGAGGTGGTGAGGTGCAGGCCGGTCTGGCGCACTAAGGTGTTCCACAGTCGACCAGTCACACAGTTCTCACAAGAATCCGTGCAGCAGCCTCAGGGGCTTTCAGCCGGGCCAGGCGCTGGGCTCTAGCTTGAATCCGGTCAAGGAGGCCGAGGTATGACGGGGGGGGGGGGGGGGGGGGGGGGGGGGCAAGAGGACCATGCGAGGGGCGATTATTCCATCCGGGAGCGGACTTATGACTTGTAGAGTGTGCCGACTCCTTGAGCGTCCAGAAGGTCTGCGACGCGTTGGATGCAGCTCCGTTTCCAAGCAGCATCCTTGTCGACCTTCCTGACGTGGCTGGGGTACGTGAGGACAGAGTCGAACTCAACCCCCAAGATGCTGACTGACTCCTGGAGGTGTATTCTTCTGCCTTCCAGGAGAATGGCGCGTTGGTCCCAGTTGACTGCATCTTGTCTGCAAGAGATGAGGACGGCTTGAGTTTTGTCTGGTGCAAAGGTGACTTGCCATCTCTTGCTACAGGAGGCGATGCTGTGCAGTGCCTTGATTATACGTATGATTGTGTTGTGGCGGTCACTCCTCTCACAGGTGCTTGTGAGAGTACAGTCGTCTACGTACGTTCTTGCCCCATGAATCAACTGCAGGATGTCATTAAAGTATACGTTCCATAGTAATGGTCAGAATACACTTCTTTCAGGGACACTGGCTTTTATAGAATTTTCAGTGGAGGTGTGACCATTCACCACCACGCGCAGGGTCCTACCATGGAGGTAATCGTAGAGGAGGTGTAAGAGGTCACCGCAGATCCTCAGGCTTCTCAGCTTAGTGGTGATACCCTGATACCACACCCTATCAAAGGTACCACCGATGTCAAGGGCGACGACGAAGGTGTCTTCGCTATGATCTAGAAACTTTCCCAACATCGGAGAGGAGGGAAATGGGGCGGTAGTTTTGAGGATCGCCCCTGGTCCTCTTTTTGTGGATAGCACAGACTCTCTCTCTCTCTCTCTCTCTCTCTCTCTCTCTCTCTCTCTCTCTCTCTCTCTCTCTCTCTCTCTCTCTCTCTCTCTCTCTCTCTCTCTCTCTCTCTCTCTCTCTCTCTCTCTCTCTCTCTCTCTCTCTCTCTCTCTCTGGCTCCCTCGCTCGCTCTCTCGCTCTGACTCACATATTTGTCATATATTTTACATTACATTTTACAAATTTTCTATTATACATTATTTTACATTACATTTTACAATTATTCTATTCGTTTCCCTACGTCTATCTTTGTCTGTTTCCTTCATATTCTTAATATATCCCCTCCTCCTCCTTCTCCTCCTCCTCTTCCTCTTATATCCCTTCCCTTCCTTTTTCTACATCTGCGCGTCGTTCCCCTCCACATAATTTATTACGGCTGTAATATATCAAGTTGAGGCTGTCAGCGGACTAAGGCTTGCATGCAGAGTGACGAAGGCAGAGGTCTTGGCCGGACACTCGACCATGTACGTAAATCTTCACCCTAGTCCTCGCCCTTCGTTATTACCGATACACACCGGGAGCACATCAAGCTAAAACTGTTCCGACGCGCGAGCAGCATCATTTAACCTATATAACAATTTC
This sequence comes from Chionoecetes opilio, assembly GCA_016584305.1. Taxonomy (NCBI): domain Eukaryota; kingdom Metazoa; phylum Arthropoda; class Malacostraca; order Decapoda; family Majidae; genus Chionoecetes; species Chionoecetes opilio. The sequence continues at coordinate 21,163 of JACEEZ010017135.1, forward strand.
ATCAACAGCAACCTCAATAACAGCAATAAACAGCACTGTCATTGATAAAATTCCAAATAACAACAGATACAACAGACTATAGTCAATGAAAGCACTGAAAGCCGCCGACAAAGTTTATCCCACGTTCGCTACTGGGTTGGTAAACATGAGTTAGGCTGATAAGCCAGCAAAGGAGAGCGGGTATGCCGGATTCGCCAGAAAACATAACATTGTCCTGACCGCTAAGAAGCTGTGTAGCAAGCAATAACCATGAATAATTCTGTCCTAACCTGTCTTTTCACACAAAGCAATAGATTACTTCGTAGAATACTGTACATTTCCTATTAAAAGGCAATTGAGTTATGGAGCTGGCAGCAATGTTGACGTCTGAGATGATGGTCACAGGCCTTTATCCTCTTCATATACCGAGATATACGAACAGTTTTCGGAGAATATAACCTCTTTTTATCAATCAATCAATGGGGGCATACGCCGGGGGATGCGTCGCCTCGCCCACCCTACGACGCTACTCCCGAGGATCACCAAGCGCAAGTCTCCATGCAGTCTCCCTTCCCATACCAAGCAACTCCCGACAGGAAGCATCAACTTGCCCCAGCCACGAGCCTTGTGGGAGCCCCCTTGGCCTCCTCCATGCCGGATTGTCTCTTACAGATACAACCCAATGGGAAGGATCGGTTTCAGGGTAGCGTGCCACATGCCCATATAGCCGAGGTTGGCGCTGACGGACTATGCAGGTAATAGGACTCGATTCAGTCTCACGGTGCAATCACTAGTTTGACACGTAATCATCCCAGCGATACCCCATGATTCTTCGAAGACACTTATTACCAAATGCATCGATTTTTCTCTTCAAGTCGCTATTTAGTGTCCATGTCTCACAACCCTATGGTTGTGAGACATAGACAGGACAGTAAGACAGGGCTCACACGCGACTTGAAGATCCGGATCTTCTACTTATGCCAACTGTATTATATATTTCTTGCATTTTTCCAGCATCTTATGCATTATTTCATACGGGTGCATGTCAATTGCTACTGAGGATTTTGGTGATGAAGTCAAATGATCCCCAAATCATTTCGGTCCCAAGTCATATGAGACTCAAGCCAATTGGGTACCAGGTCAATCCGGACACTGGTCAACCTGGACCTTATCCAACCCGAACTCTAGTCAACCCTTAAAGTAATCGTCCAGACCATTTCATCATTCCTGACGTGATGTAGTTAGAGTATAGCCATTATCGAGTGTATCAACAATATGTTGTCACTTTTTGCATCCAGTTAGCCGTTTTTTAATCAAGCCACAATCAAAATCTGTTAATTCCCCGAGCTTCGAAAACGCTGCTGGCAACTGTCGGACAATGCGCCACGGCTCGATGACGTAACAAAAGGAAGGCTCCTCTTCCCGCGCTGCTGTGTGTGTGTGTAGTAGTGGCTATGTGTGTGTGTAGTAGTTTTTGTGTGTGAATGTGTGTGTACTAGTGTTTGTGTGTGTGTGTAATAGTGTTTGCGTGTGTGTGTGTGTACGTAGTAGTGTTTGTGTGTGCGTAGTAGTGTTTGTGTGTGTGTGTGCGTAGTAGTGTGTGTGTGTGTGTGTGTGTGTAGTAGTGTTTGTGTGTGTGTAGTAGTGTTTGTGTGTGTGTAGTAGTGTTTGTGTGTGTGTAGTAGTGTTTGTGTGTGTGTGTGTAGTAGTGTTTGTGTGTGTGTGTAGTAGTGTTTGTGTTGTTGTGTTGTGTGGTAGTAGTGTTTGTGTGTGTGTGTGTAGTAGTGTTTGTTTGTGTGTAGTGTGTTTGTGTTGTTTGTGTAGTGTGTTGTGTGTGTGTAGTAGTGTTTGTTTGTGTGGTGTTTGTGTGTGTGTGTGTGTTGGGGTGTGTAGTAGTGTTTGTGTGTGTGTGTAGTGTGTTTGTGTTGTGTGTGTGTGCATAGTAGTGTTTGTGTGTGTGTGTGTGTGTGTGGTAGTAGTGTGTGTGTGTGTGTGTGGTGTGTGTGTGTGTGTGTGTGTGTGTGTGTGTGTGGTGTGTGTGTGTGTGTGTGTGTGTGTGTGTGTGTGTGTGTGTGTGTGTGTGTGTGTGTGTGTGTGGTGTGTGTGTGAAGTAGTGTTTGTGTGTGTGTGTGTAGTAGTGTTTGTGTGTGTGTGTGTGTGTAGTAGTGTTTGTGTGTGTGTGTGTAGTAGTGTTTGTGTGTGTAGTACGTAGTGTTTGTGTGTGTGTGTGTAGTAGTGTTTGTGTGTGTGTGTGTGTAGTAGTCTTTGTGTGTGTGTAGTAGTGTTTGTGTGTGTAGTAGTGTTTGTGTGTGTGTGTGTGTATGTGTGTAGTAGTGTTTGTGTGTGTGTGTGTGTAGTAGTGTTTGTGTGTGTGTGTGTGTAGTAGTGTTTGTGTGTGTGTGTAGTAGTGTTTGTGTGTGTAGTAGTGTTTGTGTGTGTGTAGTAGTGTTTGTGTGTGTGTGTAGAAGTGTTTGTGTGTGTAGTAGTGTTGAACCTCAGCAGGCTCCGCTAACACCTGTTCATCCACCTCGTACTCTGGCTCAAACATATAGGGTTGGGATCCCATCACAATCTGAGGTTCCTTTTCCTCATATACGCGAGCAGCGTCATTTAGTTCGGTCTCAGATTGAGTATCGTACTCTAGATCTATCACAGCGACAGATTCACTGTCTGACACCGAAGTACAATCGCTCATCCTAACATTTGCCGACAGGTCTCACAGAGGCAGACGAGTGGTGTTTACATTGAAGCGTTCCTTTTGTGACGTCATCAATAACATGCGTAGCCCTGTAGGAGGGAAGACATTTTTTTTCGCGCGCTTTTTACAAAAGTCGTGTTTTTACGGAAATAAGGCCTGGAAATCTATTATTTTTGGTGGATTAGGTGTTTTGAATGTCCATTCAACATAATTAGGCAAAACAAAATTGGGTCTGGACGATTACTTTAAGCTTCTACTTACTGATTCATTAGAGAGCACTTAGATAAACATAATTTGATCAATGATTCACAACATGGATTCACAAAGGGTAAGTCATGTCTCAATTTTGTTGAATTATTTTGAAATTGGAGCTCACCACCACACACACCCATCCCTTTGCTCGAGGGGGACAGCAACAGCCCAAGTTTTTCAGTGAAAAAGCACCGAAAACGAGCAGTGGTCAGGGTTTGTCCACCGGACCATAGAATGGTGCACGGCGCCCTAAAACACCAACCCACTCAGTCTCTCTCTATTCGTGTGAGTGTGTGTGTGTGTATTCATCTAGTTGTATTCATCTAGTTATATTTGAATGGGCCTGAACTACACTCGTATGGCCCCGTCTCCATATCTACATTCGTCGTTATTGCTTAGTGTTGGCCGAAACCACCACCCCGGGAGGCGGGTCACAAACCCCCGGCTAACACCCGCTACTTATTCACTGCTGGGTGGACAGGGGCTCGGGTTTTAAGAAGACCGCCCATCTCTTTTCTCTCGGCCTGGGGATCAAATCCGGGACTTCTCGCTTGTGAACCGAGTGGGCTACCCTTACACTACGGAGTATCCTTACGAAGTGTGTGTGTGTGTGTGTGTGTGTGTGTGTGTGTGTGTGTGTGTGTGTGTGTGTGTGTGTGTGTGTCTGTGTCTGTGTCTGTGTCTGTGTCTGTGTGTGTGTGTGTGTGTGTGTGTGTGTGTGTGTGTGTGTGTGTGTGTGTGTGTGTGTGTGTGTGTGCGCACACGCGATAAATATCACATAAAAATAACAAATTTGTTAGGGGCAAAACCTTAGTTTCGTTCTTCCTTTCCAACCTTTTTTTATATCTGTATTTGAATGGCTTTTTGCCTGTCTGTCTGTGTGTCTCTATCTCTCTCATTCTTTATCTATTATTCTCTCTCCCACTCTTTTTCCTCTCTCTCACGCTCATTCTTTCTCATTTTGTCATCTCTCATTGACTCATTATAACTTAGCCTCTTTTGTTCTGTGTTTTTCTTTCTCTTTCTTTTTTCTCTTTATCTTTCACCCTCTCTCATTCTCTCTCCCATTTTCCCTCTTCCTATTCTCTCTTTTTATTATCTCTGATTCTTTTTCTCTTATTATCTCACTCTCATTGTCTCACATTCTTTCTCTCTCATTTTGTTTTATCTCTCTCTGTCTAAAGATATTAAGATCGTTAAACGCGGTTTATGTCCTAATCGCTTGGTTACGGATTGACCAAGTTACGGATTGATCTGGGTACAGGTTGACTAGGGCAGAGGCTCTCTAACTTTTTGGCCTGCGACCCTCCCAAATAGTTTCGAAATGCTTGCGACTCCCACCCCCCCACCTTCCAATTTTCTCATCTGACCATATCTTCTTTTTATCTAATTATCTCCTTACAACTACCCACTCTCACTCTATCACTACCACACACTCACACATCCACACCATTCCACACACCATCTCTCCATCAACTACACAGACACTTCACCTACACACCAACCCACACTCACACACTTCCACCCACACACACCTCACCTAAAGATCAAAACAACTACAACCCGTATGGTACTAGAACTCGACATAGGAATAGGATTGCCAAGTACGGCATTGATGTTTACACGGTGACTTACGTGGAAGAAAAAAACGTGTTTGAGATTTGGAACCTTAGAATGTATTGGAATGGTGGATCCGCTGGCTGATTCAAATGGTGTTTTGAATGAAATGGGTGAGTGATGGTGTTGTTGAGAATATGGCTCTCTGTAACGGTGATGCAAGCAAAGACAACGTGACTACACAGGCGGGGTAGCGCCACAAATGGAGTCAGGCACAGGCGGACACATAGCATGCGAATGACACCGAATGGTAGGGGTGAGGAATATTGGCGTAATACATACATAAACATGATATTCAGGAAAGCTAGAAGGGCTATCTGGAAGTCGTGTGTTTCCTGACCACCTAACACTACCTACATCCACCTTCCATCCCCATCCATGAACCTATCCAGCCCCTCTTTAAAGCTCTCCAATGACTCCGCACTAACTACCTATCTACTGAGTCCATTCCAATCATTCACCACCCTATTTGTGAACCAGTTTTTCCCTATTTCGTTTCTAAATCTACGCCCTTCCAGCTTGAATCCGTTACTTCTTGTTCTACCCTGGTTAAAAGTCGTAAGAACTTTTCCTACCTCCCATTTATTAAATCCCTTTATCCACTTAAAAACTTCTATCAGATCGCCCCTTACTCTCGAGTAAGTGTAACTTTAAAAACTTCAATCTCTTCTCATAACTAAAGTCATGCATCCCTTGTATCATTTTGGTCATCCTTCTCTGCACTGTTTCTAACCAGGCTATATCCATCCAGTAATATGGAGACCAAAACTGAACTGCATAGTCTAGGTCAGGTCTGACCTGAGCCAGATAAAACTTTAGAATAACTTCCGCACTTCTACTTTTAACACTTCTGGTAATGAATCCTAACACTCTATTAGCTTTATTTCTAGCTTCAATACATTGTTTCCTAGGTCGGAGGTTTGGGCTCACCCTCACTCCATGATCTTTTTCGCCTTATGATCTTTTCAGCGATACATTGCGTATGGTGTATCTATTACCAGGGTTTTTTCTATCAACATTCATAACGCTGCACATATCAATATTAAATTCCATCTGCCATCTGACTGCCCACTCATTAAGTTTATCTAAGTCTCCCTGCAATATGTTTACATCAGACTGTGATCCAATATTCCTACCTACCTTAGTATCATCAGCAAACTTGCTGATATCACTGCTAATCCCACTATCCAAGTCGTTGATGTAAATAAAAAAATAGTAATGGACACAAAACAGACCCTTGTGGAACTCCACTTGTCACCTGTCCCCATTCAGATTTAGAACCATTAATTGTAACCCTTTGTTGTCTATTACTTAGCCAAGCTCTGATGCAGCGAAGAACCTTCCCATCTATTTCATGAGCCCTAACCTTATTTAAGAGTCGCTCGTGTGGTACCATGTCAAATGCCTTGCTAAAGTCCAAGTATATTATATCATAATCCTTATCATTATCTGCCGTCTCATAAACTTTCCTATAAAAACTCAATAAATTGGTGAGACATGACCTACCCTTGGTGAATCCATGTTGGGAATCATTGATCATACTATGTTTTTCTAAGTGCTCTCTAATTTTTTTTTGCAATAATAGATTCCAATAATTTACCTACCACTGACGTTAAACTTACGGGTCGATAATTTGACTTTAGTCCTCTGTCTCCCTTCTTAAATATGGGGATTACATTTCCTTTCCTCCACAATAACGGCACATCGCCCATCTTAACCGATTTCCTAAAAATGTGCACTAACGACTCACTAACAACATCCTTGCATTCTTTTAATACTCTGGGATACACTTCATCTGCTCCTGGCGATTTAAAATTCTTCATTTTATCTATACCCTCTTCCACCATTTCCCTAGTTATCACAATATCTTTGAGTGTATCCTCATCGCTTCCTTTGAACATTCGTATGTTCATTTTTAGGTATTGTCTGTGTATTCTCCTCAGTAAAAACACTTAAGAAATAATCAGTTAGATTTTTACACATATCCTCATCCGTATTTAAGACCTCACCATGCTCTAATCTTAACGGCTACACTAATTCCCTTGTCTTGGTTTTATATACCTGATAGAACCCCTTTGGGTCACTTTTCACCTGTCCTGCTACTTTAATCTCATAATTGTTCTTAGCTACTCTTGTTAATATCTTCACTGTCCTCGCCATCACGTTATACTATTCTTTGCTCACCTGTCCAGCCTTGAACCTTAGATACATGTTTCTTTTTACCCCAATGTTGTGTTTTAAACTAGTGGTCATCCATTTTGGGTCACTCTTTCTTGACCTTATCTCCCTATACAGAATAGTCTTTTTCTGTCCATCAATTATTCAGCAATAGGACTAGGTAGAATCGTATTGCTCCGTATCATAACATTTTAAGTATAATATATTCGGTAAAACATTATGAAAACTTAAAAGATACCGTAAAGAGTGCAATCTATATCCTATATTCCTGCTTTAGGCACATCGAAAATATAAGTCTAACCTAAATATAGTTTAGACTTGTGATGTGGATTTGTAATGCATTAACAATTGTCGGGCAGCGATGATACAAGTAGCCTACGTATGTATAGCTACTAGACGTGTGAGCTTGTGTGAAAGGGGAGGGTGGACAAAGGATCAACTCTTTTTCAGAGTTAGTCTATGTTGCTGTACTTTTTTATTAGCAATTTATTAAAGCCTAGGAAGGTATTATCATTGTTTTGTTTTGAACTGAAAATATAAATCTATATATAAGAATAATAATAAATGATGAATATTGTGCATTTTGCACATTCTAGAAATCTCGCGACCCCTCAGAAGACTTTCGAGACCCTCGATGGGTCACTACCCCTAGTTTGAGAACCCTGGACTAGGGAACGGGTTGGATAGGGTCCAGGTTGAACAGTGTCTTGATTGATCTAGTTTCCAATTGGCTTGAGTCTCATATGACTTGGGATCGAAATGTCTAGGGGATCATTTGACTTCATTACCAATCGCCTCCGTACCAATTGAATTGTAACCATTTCATATATATACAGCGCAAACAAAAGCATGAAATAAAACTTATTTCCCAAGAAAACATGGGGTCACCCATGTCCTCGTCCTTGTCCTTCGCCCTTCGTTCCACCTGCCCCTCTCGCTCTCTTCTCTGGGCACCTACAAGCCCTTCCGAGAAGGGCTTGTAGACGCAATTCTTCGCTCTGCATACAAGCCTATCTCTCTCTCTCTCTCTCTCTCTCTCTCTCTCTCTCTCTCTCTCTCTCTCTCTCTCTCTCTCTCTCTCTCTCTCTCTCTCTCTCTCTCTCTCTCTCTCTCTCTCTCTCTCGCTCCTCCTCCTCTCTCTCCTCTCTCTCTCTTCTCTCTCTCTCCTCTCTCTCTCTCCTCTCTCTCTTCTCTCTCTCCTCTCTCTCTCTCTCTCTCTCTCTCTCTCTCCTTCTCTCTCTTCTCTTCTCTCTCTCTCTCTCCTTCCTCTCCTCCCTCTTCTCTCTCTCTCTCCTCTCTCTCTCTCTCTCTCTCTCTCTCATTCTATTATTTTTGCGAGTTTATCTTAACCTAAAACCGTAAATATTTTCTTAATCTGGTAAGTGCTCTTTTACATATCTACTGGAAAGGAAAAAAAGGAGCTTAGCAGATGAGGAAGATGAGGAAGAGGGAAGAAGAGGAGAAGGAGGAGGAGGACGAGGATTACATAGGATTACATAGGTATAACAGACACCAGGAGACCTATTGGTCGACCTGTCGTCTCCGTGAAGTGAGGTTGTGCTTTGGTTTAGCTCTCAGGATTAGAATGGCTACGTCTGTGATGGGGAGTGTTGTGGAGGCGGAGAGTGAAGTGGTGTTGTGTGTTGGTGCTGGGGTTGAGAGTGGTAGTGTGGTAGGGGTGAAGGAGGCTGGGGTTAAGGGAGGTAGAAGGGTCGAGGGAGAGTGTAGTGAAGGGTGTGGTGCGGCGCTTAAGACTATTCTGGAGGCGATCGAAGAACTGAAAAGGAGCTTTGCAAGTGAAGTGAACGAGTTGAAAAGGGTTGTGAAGAAGCAGGAAATAGAGATACGTTCTCTTAAGTGTGGAGGTGAAGGTCCAAGTGGAGCAAGTGGAGGGGCACATGCGAGTGATGTGCCTGTAGGGGTACCAGATCGAGATGTGACTCAAGTGACTACTAAGGTTCCTAGTAAGTCACCAGGGATTGATGTTTGGAAGGTAGTTGATCATGGAGCCCGCCCGCAGGAGAAAAAGGTAAACAATGACCATCTTTTGTGCACGAACTCATTTCAGGTACTCTCGGGGCTGCAAGAGGATGATACGGAGGTTAGGAAGGTAGACGATACATCATTACCCGAAGGTAAAATCTTGGTTGTTGGTGACAGTCAGGTTAGGCATCTTGACAGCAGGTTCTGTGACAGAGAAGGGATGCGCATGAAGTCGGTGAGCTACCCAGGGAAGGGGATAGGTTATGTTAGTGACAAGATAGTTGAGTGCATGGCGGACCAAGGGAAAAAGCCCATCGTCTGCCTGAGCGCTGGGGGAAATGATGTTGAGTGTGTAAGAAGTGAGGAATTGCTACGGCGGTTCAAGGAAGCTGTAGGTAAAGTTAGGGACAGGGGTGGGTTCCCTGTGGTGTGTGGTGTCCTTCCAAGACGCTTTGTTGACGACATGTGGTACTCCAGGGCTATTGCGGTGAATTGCCGTCTGGCACTTCATTGCAAAGCCAATGGTTGGGCCTTTGTCGACAGCTGGGACCTCTTTTTCGGGCATAACAACCTCTACCGCAGGGACGGGGTGCACTTTTCGAGGAAAGGAGTTCAGATCTTGTCTGAATCCCTTGAAAGGGAGGTAGATGCACTGCAGGCTTTTTTAAGATAGAGAACCGGGGTTTAGACACGGGGGTCGGGGTAAAGGAAACTTGCGACACTAGGAGGAGTTTCAGAAGGCAGGGAACTAAAGCGATTCGTAAGAAGAGAGAGAGGAGGGGTTTAGTTAAAGATAAAGGGAAAATTGACAAAAAAAGAGGAGTTGCTTGAAGGTTTACTATACAAACTGTAGGAGTATTTTAAAAAAGATAGATTTCCTGAGAGGAATAAATAGTGTAGAGGATTTTGATATAATAGCATTAACAGAAACGTGGTTGGATATGTCAGGAAAGGTATTCGATCCGGAAGTCGAGATAGCTGGGTATAAGTTACTTCACAAGGACAGAGTAGGCTGACGAGGAGGAGGAGTTGCGCTTTATGCAAGAGATGCATTGCAGTGTTGTGTTAACAATGTTATAAAAACAGATGACAGCATAGAGTCTATATGGGTAGAGGTTACGGAGGGAACTGAGAAAATGTTTTTGGGTGTAGTGTATAGGCCTCCAAACTTATGTAAAGAGGATTCAGCTCCTATATGGGAAGAAATAAACAAGACCTGCAGATATAATCGATTATGCGTGGTGGGAGATTTTAATCTTAGGAATAGAGATTGGGATTTAATCATATGTGACAGCGATGCAGATGAATTGTTAAATATAATCCAGGATAACTTCCTAAGTCAAGCAATCAAGGAGCCTACTAGAGGAGATAATATTCTAGATCTATTGCTGACAAATAGAGACGATTTAGTTACAAATGTGGAGGTCGGGGGGAATTTAGATAATAGCGACCATTATGAGATCAGATTTAGCTTAAAATGGGAAGTTGGAAAATTAAGTGGCAATAGATATCGAATACCTAATTTCAGAAAGGCCAATTATGCGGGGTTAAGAAGACACCTGGAGGTTATTAATAAGAGGTGTGGGATAGAGGAGCAGAAAGTTTCCCAGGACAGGGCGATGACAGCTGGAAAGGGCAATTATGAAGGATTAGGAAGGCACCTGGAGGTAATTGGCGCGGTCAGATATGGTAATGAGGTCGAGGCTGAGGAGATAATTAGAGCGGTTAGACAGGGAAGTGAGGTCAGGGCTGAGGAGGTAATTAGAGAGGTTAAAAGGGGAAGTGAAGTCGGAGCCGAGGAGGATTATACCTCATTTGTAAGGAATATTATTGACGGACAGAAAAGAAATATTCCTTATAGGGAAATAAGGTCCAGAAAGAGTGATCCAAAATGGATGACCACCAAGTTAAAACACAACATTGGAGTAAAAAGAAACATTTATTTAAGGTTCAAGGCAGGATTGGTAAACAAAGAACAGTATAACGTGATGGCGATTACAGTGAAGAAAACTAACTCGAGTTGCTAAGAACAATTATGAGATTAAAGTAGCAGAGCAGGCGAAAAGGGACCCAAAGGGGTTCTATCAGGTTTATAAAACAAAGACAAGGGAATTAGTTGGGCCGTTAAGGTCAGGACAGGGTGAGGTCTTAAATACGGAGGAGGATATGTGTAGAAGTCTAAATGCTTATTTCTTAAGTGTTTTTACGGAGGAGGATACACAGACGATACCTGATAGTGAACAAATGTTCAAAGGAAGCGATGAGGAGAAACTCAAAGATATTGTGATAACTAGGGAAATGGTGGAGGAGGGTATAGAAAAAATGAAAACATTTAAATCGCCAGGACCAGATGAAGTGTATCCCAGGGTATTAAAGGAATGCAAGGAGGTGGTTAGTGAGTCGTTAGTGCACATTTTTAGGAAATCGGTTGAGATAGGCGATGTGCCATTATTGTGGAGGAAAGGAAATGTTGTTCCCATATTTAAGAAGGGAGACAGAGGACTAAAGTCAAATTATCGACCCGTAAGTCTAACATCAGTGGTGGGTAAATTATTGGAATCTATTATTGCAAAAAACATTAGAGAGCACTTAGATAAACATAGTTTGATCAATGATTCACAACATGGATTCACCAAGGGTAGGTCATGTCTTACCAATTTATTGAATTTTTATAGGAAAGTTTATGAGACGGCAGATATTGATAAGGATTATGATATAATATATCTGGACTTTAGTAAGGCATTTGACAAAGTACCACACGAGCGACACTTAAATAAGGTTAGGGCTCATGGTATAGATGGGAAGGTTCTTCATTGGATCAAAGCTTGGCTAAGTAATAGGCAACAAAAAGTAACAATTAATGGTTCCAAATCTGAATGGGGACTGGTGACAAGTGGAGTTCCACAAGGGTCTGTTTTGAGCCCATTACTATTTTTGATTTACATCAACGACTTGGAAAGTGGGATTAGCAATGATATCAGCAAGTTTGCTATTGATACTAAGTTAGGTAGGATTATTGGATCACAGTCTGACGTAAACATATTGCAGGGAGATTTAGATAAACTTAACGAGTGGGCAGTCAGATGGCAGATGGAATTTAATATTGATAAATGTAGCGTTATGAAAGTTGGTAGAAAAACCCTGGTAATAGATACACCATAAGCAATGTATCGCTGAAAAGATCAGAAGGTGAAAAAGATCTTGGAGTGAGGATGAGCCCAGACCCTAGACCTAGGAAACAATGTATTGAGGCCAGAAAGAGAGCTAATAAAGTATTAGGATTCATTACCAGAAGTGTTAAAAGTAGAAGTGCGGAAGTTATTATAAAGCTTTATCTGGCTCTAGTCAGGCCTCACCTAGACTATGCAGTTCAGTTTTGGTCTCCATATTACAGGATGGATATAGCGTTGTTAGAAAAAGTGCAGAGAAGGATGACGGAAATGATACAAGGGATGCGTAACTTTAGTTATGAGAGAAGATTGAAGTTATTAAAATTACACTCACTCGAGAGACGCAGAGTATGGGGCCATCTGATAGAAGCTTTTAAGTGGATAAAGGGATTTAATAAAGGAGAGGTAGGAAAAGTTCTTACGGCTTTTAACCAGGGTAGAACAAGAAGTAACGGATTCAAGCTGGAAAAGCGTAGATTTAGAAAGGAAATAGGGAAAAACTGGTTCACAAATAGGGTGGTGAATGAATGGAATGGTCTCAGTAGACAGGTAGTTAGTGCTGAGTCATTGGGGAGCTTTAAAGGGGAGCTGGATAGGTTCATGGATGGGGATGAAAGGTGGATGTAGGTAGTGTTAGGTGACAGGAACTACCACGTGTAGGCCTCGCGGCCTCTTGTAGCTTCCTTATTTTCTTATGTTCTTATGTTCTTATGGTCCATAACGAGGGTATCTGCTGCACTACATACTACTAACTATCAACTACTTGTAAGAAAACAGTTGGAAAATGATACCATGTCCCTAAAGAGGATAGGAACATGGAAGTTTCATAGTGCAGAATGATAGATAGGATATGAAAAATACTAATTACAACTACCACTACCGCTACAACTAATCGATACGGGGGACTAGATATGAATTAGCACTATCAATACCCATTTACTTTACAGTGCGCGTCAAGTCTGTTTTTAAATGTAGTTATTGTGCTGGCTTCAACAACATTTGCTGGTAACCTGTTCCATCGATCAACGACTCTAACATTGAAATAATTTTTACGGAGATCGGTGATGCAACGTGGACCGTTTAGTTTTAAACCATTATTTCTTGTTGTCACGGGAGTTGAAAGCTCGAATAGGTTCTCTTGATTAATGACATCAAATCCTTTTAGGATCTTAAAGGTTTCTATCAAGTCCCCACGGATTCTTCGATCCTTTAAGGAAAACATATTAAGTTTCCGCAGTCTCTCTTCATAAGATGAATTTCGCAGAGATGGAATTTGTTTGGTTGCTCTTCTTTGCACTGATTCCAATTTGGCTTGATCTTTTACGAAACAGGGCGACCAGAATTGAACGGCATATTCCAAGTGCGGCCTAACCAAGGACGTGTATAATTGTGTCATTACTTTCGGAGTTTTATGTTCAAAGTTGTGTTTAATAAAGCCCAACATCATATTTGCCTTTTTACTGGCAGCTAGGCAATGCGGACTGGTTTTCAGATCATTACTGATGATGACACCTAAATCCTTTTCCTGCTGTACTTCAGTTAGCGATTTATTTTGCATTTGATAGTTATATTTGAGGTTATCGTTGCCTATATGCAATACTTTACATTTATCGGAATTGAATTTTAATAGCCATTTATCACTCCAATCTGATAGTTTGTCGAGATCACTTTGTATGAGTTCGCAGTTTTCTCTAGTATATGCTTTACCGCCTAATTTGGTGTCATCTGCAAATTTCGATATTTTAGATACAAGTCCGCAGTCCAGATCGTTGATATATATCAGAAAAAGAGTAGGACCCAAGACCGAGCCCTGAGACACCCCACTAGTAACATCTAACCAATCAGATGCCTCGTCATTTATTTCTACCCGTTGTTTACGATTTGAAAGCCAATTGCCAATCCATGAACATAATTGCTCTCCTAAGCCATGTGCCCTTAGCTTGGTCAACAGTCGCTTATGGGGAACTGTATCGAAGGCCTTCTGAAAATCAAGGTATATTACATCCGAGGGAATTTTAGCGTCCCAGTTTGAATAAATGACATTAACGGAGGAGGAGGAGGAGGAGGAGGAGGAGGAGGAGGAGGAGAGAGAAGGAGGAGGAGGAGGAGGAGGAGGAGGAGGAGGAGGAGAAGGAGGAACTTTAAAAGCAGAAGTAGTAATACTGATAATATTAATGATAATAATAACAAAATTAACACTGTCATATAATATTTAATACCAACACCACTACCACAATCACCACTACCACCACCAACTGTGATACCCACCCACCCATCTGCCCGTGACCTAATTTAAACTTATTACCTAAAATCTTTGTTTCTGGGCGGCGGGGCATGAGAGAAGGTAAGAGAGAGAGAGAGAGAGAGAGAGAGAGAGAGAGAGAGAGAGAGAGGAGAGAGAGAGAGAGAGAGAGAGAGAGAGAGAGAGAGAGAGAAGAGAGAGAGAGAGAGAGAGAGAGAGAGAGAGAGAGAGAGAGAGAGAGAGAGAAGAGGAGAGAGAGAGAGAGAGAGAGAGAGAGAGAGAGAGAGAGAGAGAGAGAGAGAGAGAGAGAGGAGAGAGAGAGAGAGAGAGAGAGAGAGAGAGAGAGAGAGAGAGAGAGAGAGAGACCACTCTTTCAACTCTTCAGCGACTACCTGAGAGTGAGGCAGATAAAGGTGGTAATTAATGGCAGGAGTCTGAGTTGCAGCCAATCAGAGCAGGTGTTCCTCAGGGAAGCTGCCTCAGTCCCCTGCTCTGAAATATGTATATTAATGATCTCTTGAATTTAATCCCCTGCTCGAGGGCCTATGCCGATGATCTCACCCTGACGCAGAGCTACGGCCCAGGGGAGGAGACTGCCATTGCTGCCCAGATGAACACGACGCTGAGCCGCATCGTGGCCTGGGGCAGCAAGTGACAAGAAAAATTCGCTCCTCATAAAACACAGCTACTCAATGTCTCCAGGTCGAGCGCAGTCCTGCACCTTATCTGCGATGGGAAGACGCTGGTGCCCCAGGACGAGGTGGAGGTTCTGGGGGTCACCTACGACTGCAGGCTGAACTTCAAAGCCCACATTTAGCGGCTCGCCAGAGAGTCTTCGGGGAAGCTGACATCCCTGAGAAGGATGTCATGGCTCTTTCATAGCAAGGGGTTGGAAGTCCTCTACAAGGCGCAGGTTCGCTCTTCTATGGAGTACGCGTGCCTTGGGTTGGGCGGCGCGGCCAACAAATACCTGGCTCTCCTTAACAAGGTACAGGGTCGCGCAGTGAGGCTCATCAGGGACAGCGGTGCCGGGCAGGAACCACGACTTCACAGCCTTCAGCACCGCCGAGACGTAGCGGGCCTCACCGTGATGTACAAGGGGCATCAGCAGCGGGTGCCTACCACTGGGTGCCTACCGTAGGCCACTCCTACGCTGATGATTCTACCCTGCATTTTTCAACATCGTTTATTAGACGTCCAACTCAACAGGAACTAAGTGATTCACGAAGAGATGCCACCGAGCGCCTAACTTCTGATCTTTCTATTATTTCTGATTGGGGCAAAGCAAACCTTGTTTTGCTCAATGCCTCAAAAACCCAATTTCTTCACCTATCTACTTGACAAAACCTACCAGATAACTATCCCCTCTTCTTCAATGACACTCAACTGTCTCCTTCTTCTACAATGAACATTCTAGGACTATCCTTTACTAGAAATCTGAACTGGAAATCTCACATCTCATCTCTTGCTAAAACAGCTTCTAAGAAGCTAGGTGTGCTGTGGCGTCTGCGTCCTTTTTTTTCTCCCTCTAAATTGCTTGCTCTCTACAGGGCGCCTTATCCGCCCATGTATGGAGTATGTCTCACATGTTTGGGGAGGATCCACTCATACAGCTCTCCTAAACAGGGTTGAGTCAAAAGCTTTTCGTCTCATCATCTCCTCTCCTCTGACTGACTGTCTTCAATCTTTAAATCACCGCCGCAATGTTGCTTCACTTGCTCTCTTCTACCGTTATTTTCATGCTCACTGCTCTTCTGAACTTGCTAACTGCATGCCTCCCCCACTCCCGCGGCCTTGCTGCACAAGACTTTCTACTCATTCTCATCCCTATTCTTTCCATCTTCCTAATGCAAGAGTTAATCAGTATCTTTACTCTTTCATCCCTTTCACTGGTAAACTCTGGAACTCTCTTCCTGTTTCTATTTTTCCACTTTCCTATTACTTAAATCTTTTCAAAAGAAGAGTAACAAGACACCTCCCGAACTAATTGGCCTACCCCTCTGTTTTTATTTTATTATCTTACTGTCTTCTTTATAGGGACTGGCAACTAAGCGGGCAAAAAACAAAAAATGCACACACTCCGGCAGCCCCTACGGCGGGCCCAGGTTACTACAAGAGTCGTTGTCCTAGCCCCCGCAGAGCTACTACAGCCCCGCTGTCGTACTACCAGTGGTACTACCGCACCACCAGCGTCAGTTCGTCTGCGTCTACGTCGGCTG
>JACEEZ010017135.1:40000-42500 GCA_016584305.1 Chionoecetes opilio
CAGCAAAAAGATAATAATGATAGTAGCAATAATAGTAATGACAACAACAACAACAGTATTTGCAGTTATAGACACAATGGTAAAGTATGACTTCATGTGACTAACAAGTATCAATAACTGATTCTTAATTTTTCTTTTAACTGTAATTTGAATGGATCAATTGGCCTTCCTTTGATATCCGGCGTAAGTTGGTTCCACAGTTTTGTTCCTCTAGTCAGGACACTCTGTTGGGCGTGGGAGGTTCTGCATAAAGGAATTTTCAGGATATTTGGTCGTCTCATTTGGATGTTGCGAGATATGTATTGGAAACCACAGTCTGTTGGATATGTGTTGAGTGCTTTATAAACAAAGGTCATGGTTTGGTAGGAAATTATATCATTTAACTTTAAAAGTTTGTAACTTCGAAATATTGGATTAGTGTGGTCATACTTATTACTGTGTGATATGACCTGAAGTAATTTTTTTTGAGTAATGAATAGACTATCTATATACGTTTTATATGCCCCACCCCAGATTGCAGAACAATATAATAGATGTGGATATGCTAATGAAAGATAAATTTGTTTTAGACAATCAGTATCACAAAAATTTCCAACTCTATATATCACTCCAGTTATCTTTGAAATTTTACTTTTTATATCCTCAATGTGTGCTTTCCATCTTAATTTACAGTCAATTGTAACTCCTAAGAACCTGACTTCCTGTGTTTCTTTAATTAAGATGTTATTCATTTTAATACTAATTTGTTGTGGTTGGGTCATCTGTGGATGCGATAGCATATAGTTCGTTTTACTGATGTTAATTGTTAATTTGTTACTTTTTAGCCAGCTAACTACATGTATTAGTTCATTATTCATTGTATTTTGTAATGTAAATAAATCTTTTCCTTGAAGGAAAATATTAGTGTCATCTGCAAAAAGTATGAATTTGAGTTTTCTAGTACATAAGCTAATATCATTGATATATAAGAGAAATAGTAATTGTCCCAAAATTGATCCTTGTGGTACACCACACTTAACATTTTCAGGAGGAGATGTTATATTACCAAAGACTGTGAACTGCTTTCTCGAGTTAAGATAACTTTCAAACCACTTCAATGCTTGCCCACGAATTCCATATACCAATAATTTCTTCAATAGTATAGAGTGATTAATTGTGTCAAAAGCTTTGGATAAATCGCAAAAGACTGTTAGCTGGTACATCTTATTATCTATGGCGTTATACATATTTTGGCAAAGCATGTGTATTGCTAAATCTGTTGAATACTTGGGACGAAACCCATACTGGTCATCTGTTAAGAGTGAATTTTGAATTAAATAGTCCATTAATCTGGTTGCGACAAGTTTTTCAAAAATTTTACTTATGCATGGAAGAATCGAAATAGGTCGGTAGTTAGAGAATAAAGAATTGTCACCTTTTTTGTATATCGGAATTACTTTGGCAATCTGCAAATGATCTGGAAAGCATCCTTCTGCAAAGGATTTATATATGATATACTCTAGAAAGGGGGATATGACTTCTCTGCAATCTTTGATGATTCTAATATTAACGTCGTCATGGCCTGGGGTTGTAACCTTTATATTGGAAATTTCCTTACTAATTTCTTGGCATGTTGTTGGTCGGAGATAGAAAGAAAATGGAACAGGTTGAGGCAGATAGGACTCAAATGGCACTGGGGGTTCTTCTACGTTCCGTGCTAGATTGTTGGCAATATTACAAAAATATTCATTGAACCCTTTGGCAATGGCAAAACTGTCTGAGATGGCTTCGCCTTGTGCTGTAAATGTGGATGAATGAACTTTACATTTTCTGCCCATTAAATCATTCAAAATATCCCATGTTCGTTTAGAATGTCCTGCACTTTCGATTATCCTTGATTTATGATAATTTTCTTTTGCTGCTCGTAGCACAGATGTTAACATGTTACGATATTTCTTAGAAGTTAACTCGTAAGTTAACGGCCATTTTGCGTAAAGCTTGTGAAGTCTATTTCGGTGTTTAATAGATTTTTTTATTGCACTAGTGATGTATGGTTTACTGGAATGTTTCTCTTTAATCTTAGACTCTTTAACTGGAAAATGTTTATCATAAAGTATTAAGAAATTTCTCATGTAATTATCAAAACTATCATTGACATCCTCTCCCACCATGTCAGCTTCCCACCTATAGTTCATAAGATCTGACTTAAATAAATCCACACAGTCATTATTATAAAACCTCTTTCTTATTGTAATTTGAGGGCATTGTGGGTTCAAATCTGGTATCTTGAATGAAGAAAAAATTGGAAAATGGTCACTTATTGAAGTGTAAATTATGCCACGTGCCTGATAATTATGTAGATTATTTGTCCATATATGGTCGATAAGGGAAGCTGATGTTCTTGTCACTCTTGTTGGCTTGGTGACAGTTGGAAAAAATAAGTGTGAATTAAATAGGTTTATAAAGTCGCTCACTTTTTCATCGCATTTCAGAAGGTTTATATTAAAATCCCCCATAATGT
>JACEEZ010017135.1:47500-50986 GCA_016584305.1 Chionoecetes opilio
ATGCCAGCCTTTCTAACCTCACTATAACTAGTGTGGAAGTCACCGACACTTAGTTCAGGTCGACACAAAAAGAAGGCCTTGGGCCCAGACAACTTTAGCCTTCATATCCTCAAGCGCTGCGCCTCTCAGCTAGCAACGCCCCTTGCTACTATCTTTCAGCATGCCTCACTACGGGAAAGGGTTTGGCCCACCCTGTGGAAGGCTGCCAGAGTGGTTGGAAAATACATAAAAAAGGGAAAAAAAAAGAACTGACCCCAAGAACTATAGGCCCATCTCCCTTTTATCAGTTCTTGGCAAGAGTTTGGAAGCTATAATTCCCGACAAGATATCTTTCTTTCTTCACATCACACCCCCTTTCTTAACATCAAGCAATTGGCTTCGAGCAAAAACAGGTCAGCGGCCGACCATTGCTCCATCTGTCCCCCACATGGCATAAGCGTCTTGACCAAAGAAAGGACACATACGTCATTGCCCTTGACATTGCAGGAGCATTTTACAGGGGTGGTGGCATCACGGCTCATCACCAAACTGAAACGTTTGGGTGTCCGCGGTCATCTGCTGCTCCTTACTACAAGACTACCTGCGGGACAGATTTCTTAGAGTGGGGGTGGACGGTCAAACCTCAGAGGAACACCCGATCTTTTCCAGCGTCCCACAGGGCAGTGTGCTCGGCCCTCTCCTCTGGAATGTATTCTTCAATGACTTGCTCCAGCTCATCCCAGAGAGGCACATGCATATGCCGATGGGCTGCACCCTTACATTCCCCTGCGACATTGGTGATCACCGCACGACTGTCGCTCACATAAATCAGGTCCCCCAAAAACCCTCATCTCATGGGGTCGTCGATGGCAAGTGGATCTCGCTCCAGAGAAAACCCCAAACGATGCTCATCTCCCCCACGACAAAAGTCCTCCTGATACTCCCATCCCTACCATCTTACTGGGTGGGAGGCCGGTGCCCCTGCAGAACGTCCATCTCCATACTTGGGGTGGAAGTGAATAGCGTCTGACCTTCACCGACAACATCCGAACCATTGCAAGGAAAGCCGCCTGGAAACTTAGCTGTGTCCGGCGTGTCTCACACCTTCTTGCTCCCAAGGGACACCACCTTATATGCAGCTCAAGTCCGCTCCCTTATGGAGTACCCCCCCTCTCACGTGGTCTTCCTGCCCCCTTCGTACCTGAGCCTTCTTGACAAGGTACAGGCCGAGCCCAAACGGTTAATACGTCTGAAGGCTCTGCAGGACCAGCTTTCCCTCCTCTGCAACCCTTGCAGCACCGTCGCGACGTAGCAGGTCTGTGCGTCGTTTACAAGACACAAAGCAGCATGTCCCGCACCTGGCTGCTCTCCCACCCGCCCTGGGCCCAAAACCACACGGCCACACCACACGAACTGCTGCTACCAGGGACCATCAACTGATCGTCCCTTTTGCCAGGACGGAGGACCTCTCTGCGTTTTCCTTCCTTCCGCGCTACACAAGAATGTGGAACCGAATGGTACAGCATTTCCCCAGCTTCACTCTACCTCGTCACTCCGACCCTTCAAGAGTGCTGGTGAACGCTTGGGTAAAGCACCTAGTATAAGTACCCACCTATAAAACTTTAAAACCCTGCTTAAGTTCAACTAGTCTATATATATATTAGTAGTACTGAAAAATAAAATGTAAAATTAGAATAGTAACACATGTACATGTAAAATTCATTTAGTAGTGAAATAGTGAATTAGAGAAATAGATAATTTAGAATAGTAACCCATGTATGTATGTTAAGCTAGGAATAATTTACACATTCTTAGAGTCAAAGATAGTTCTCAGTAGTCCAGCTGAAGCCCTGACTGTAAAAAACCCATAAGAATAAAAGTTAAAAAAAAAAAAAACAAAAAAAAGAGAGAGAGAGAGAGAGAGAGAGAGAGAGAGGGGAGAGAGGAGAGGAGAGAGAGAGAGAGAGATGAAGAGGAGAGAGGAGGAGGAGAAGGTAGGGAGAGAGAGAAGGAGGAGGGAGGAGAGAGAGAGAGAGAGGGGAGTGAGAGAGAGAGGGTGGGAAGAAGAGAGAGGGAGAGGAGAGATGAGAAGGAAAAGAGGAGAAGGATATAATACACCACCATACCTCTTGATCACCACCATTTTTGGGTATCAAACCGTGGGTAAGTCACGTCGTCTCCTCTCTCTCTCTCTCTCTCCTCTCTCTCTCTCTCCTCTCTCTCTCCTCTCCTCTCTCCTCTCTCCTCTCCTCTCCTCTTCTCTCTCTCCCTTTTTCTCTCCTCTCTCTCCTCTCTCTCTCGACTGAATACCGAGCGTGAAATGGCAAATGTAAAGAAAAAAACTAGAAGAGAGCGAGAGGGAGAAGGGGGAGAGAAAAAGAGAATGAGAGAGAGAGAGAGAAAAGAGAGAGAGAAAAGGAAGAGAGAGAGAGAAGGAGGAGAGAGAGGAGAGAAAAGAGAGAAGAAAAAGAGAGAGAGAGAGAGAGGAGGGGAAGGGGAGAAAGAAAAGAAGAGAAAAAAAAAAAAAAAAAAAAAGAAAAAAGAGCAGAGAAAATAGTGGAAAGGAGAAGAAAATTTTTAAAACCCTTTAATTTGTTCAAATCTCCCCTCGCTCTTTCCTTCCTCTCCTCTCTCTCTCTCTCTCTCTTTGTCCTCTCTCACTCTCTCTCTCTCTCTCTTCTCTCTCTCTCTCTCTCTCCTCTTCTCTCTCTCTCTCTCTGTGTCTCTTTTTCGCTATCCGACTGGCATGTCCCCAAAGGGTTACACCACAAAAGTTTAAAGTGGAACCCGGAAGGAAGGGGAGAGAGAGAAAAAGAGGAGAAACAATTATGACCGGCTAATGAAGAATGAAGTCTAACAAGAAATTACTGGACACGAGGAGATAAAAAAAGGTTCCGCTGTGTGTGTGTGTGTGTAATGGTGTACCTTAAAACAATAAAACATACATATGAATACAATATCTGCGTTTTACTCCTTGTTACATTCTATCTTTTCTCTCTTTTCTCTTTTCTCTCTCTCTCCTCTCTTCCTCGTCCCCCCCCCCCTCCCCCCCCCCCCCCCCCACCCCCACCCCCCACCACGCACACATACACCACAAAAAAATAACAAAGGGAAAAAAAAAAAAAAAAAAATAATTAAACGAATAAAACAAAATTTCCCCAAAATTTCTACACAGCCAAAAAAAAAGGGGCCTTTTTTTAAAACACAATAAAAACAACAAGAATACAAAGGTACAACATTTTAATTTAAGCTCTTTTACCCTCCCTCAAAGGGGGGGCCGTGACCCCAAACAAACAAAAAACCCACCCAACCAAAACAAAAAAACAACGCCACCACCCACAAAAAAAATAAGTTTTATAAACAAAAACACTAAAATCCACATTTCCAATTTTTTTCCCCCCTAAAAGAAAAAAAAAAAAAAAAAAAGATAAAAAAAAGAAATAGAGGAAAAAAAAAGGAAAAAGAGAGGAGGGGACCCCCAAAAAAGGGAAGGAAAGATGAAGTTTA
>JACEEZ010017136.1:0-17828 GCA_016584305.1 Chionoecetes opilio
TTTGGGTTTTCCCTTTTGGATTTAAAAAAAAAAATTTTTTTTGTTTAAAAAAACCAAAAAAATGAGTTTTAAAAAAAAGGAAGGGGCAAATTTTTCTTAATTAGTTTTCCTTGATATAATAATAACCCTCGAGTACCAGACAAATTGGGCCAAGGGGAGTGGTCCGGTAATGAAAGAAATCCGAATATGCGAGGATTTGAAAAAAAAAAATGAAATACAAAAACTTTTTCCAAGTATGCAAATATCACAAAACAAAAGATAAATAATGAAAATAAATAGTTTACAGTTAAAATACAAAATGGCTACAGTAAGTATTTACATTACCACCTTGATCCCGTCGTAGGATAATTCCCGTGGGTCTAGTGGCGATTTGGGGCAGCTTTAAAGCCACCTCCTCCTCCCCCTCACTGATACTCACGATCAAAGGCAGGGGTGAATCCGGAGATTCGGAGTCACTCCCTTGGACGATATGCCTGAAGGGCCTGAAAACAGGTGAGGAGGGTGGGGACCCATAAGTAGAGGAACAAGGGGGGGTTTTAGAGGATAGTGAAGATGAAGGACCAGAAGGAGCGGGTTTTTAAAGAAAGGTGTCTATGGTTTCTGGCGTAGTGCCCCGCGACTCGGGTTAAAAAAATTCATCACGGATCTCCCGTATGAGGTAGCAAAAAACGTAGTTCAGCTTCGTTTTTGGGGCTCCAAATCTCAACTAGGTTTCTGCTGCCTCCTCACGGCAGATGCCGTTGGTCGAGGGGCAGTACGTCATCGTCATCATCATCGTCATAGGTTTTTTTGATCCGGGTGTAAAACCCAATAGCAATCTCAGCCCCCGTCAGTGTCTGATACCCCGGGTCACCTTCATCCCATCAACCTCACTAACATTTTTTCGGTAAATGTCCCCCCAGCCTGCACTGTGGCGGGAAATTTTGCAGTCTCAAATCCCTCAAATTCAATCACGATCAGTGCCACGAATCAGACGTTTCCCACCATTAGACAGGGTGCTGCTAAACCCCTTTCCCAAAGACCGAGCCAGGTTGAAAATCCCGTTTTGAGATCATAATTGGTGGGTTTGTCGATGCCCCTGGCCAACACCCCTGTTTCCTCGCAACCCCTTTTACCCGTCAAAAAAAACCTCCGCCGGTACAGCCGTTTCATACCACGATAAACCCCCTGGTCCTTTGGGTTGAATGAGTAAAGTCGATTGGAGGCAAATACAAGACCCTGTACGACCTTTACCCCAACCAATCACTCTCGACAGGATGCGCGGGTGCTTGTCAGGAAAGGAGAGCCGGACTCGGTCGCGGCGTAGTGGGGTTTCCGTCTGAAAATTAATAATTTCTGGCACCAGATTTTAAAAAAACCAACCTTAAAGATTTTTGAAAGTAAACCAAAACCCTTTTCTTTGAAGGTAAAACAACTGAGAGTTTATTCTTTACCCACGGAGAAAAACGCGGCTTTTTTTCCCTTCCCTATCATAAGGAGGCAGGCGGTGAGGCCTTCAGCATTAGCAAAACCCAAATACAGAAAACGCCGACTTGCCCCCGTTTTCGCCCGGGCACGATTTCTTTTCACTGGCCAGGGTTTCTGGGGAAATTGAGCGATAGTAAAGGCCCTTTTTCGTCGCATTGTAGATTTGTAAAAGAAAAAGTTTTCCCTTTTAATCAAACCCCTTAAAAAGTCTCCAAAATTTCCCTCTGCTGCTTTTTCCGAGGATCCAAACTTTCACCACAAGACTTAAAAATAGCGAATTTTCGTGATGTTCCCCCGCCCTGGCAGTCCAGTCCGGCCCGGGCAGGGTGGACTGTGGCCGGGAAAATAATCGAGACTGGCCCCCCCGCCCCATTCGTCGTTCCTATTGGCGGGGGGATCGAGTGGGCGGTACTGAACTGAACTGGGGAGGCGGCAGGCGTCCATCTTGTCAAACCCTTTTGTGTCCCCCTTTTAACCTGTGCGAAGATTTTAAATACCACGCCTGTGATACTTAGTCTTAGGTCGGCCATCATGGTGTTTCATTTTCTTATCAGCAGCACGAGAAGCCCCTGGTCCCCTTTCCCCCCGCTGACTGTAGTGCGCATGCGCCATTCCCCCCCCCACTGGCCCAAAAAGGGGGCCCCTGTAAGGGTCGGACCAGATGGCTGGGCGAACCGTTTAGCTGCCTGCAAAAACGGGGACCATCCGGGACAGCCCAGTCCAACCGGGGCCAGAGGGGTCGCGAAAATACGTATTACGCTGGTAAGACCTTCGAATTTTGAAACGATAAACCCAAACCATAATGCCTTAAATTTGGCAGCCCTATCTCTCCAGAAAATTTCTCAGCGCATCTTCATTCCAAACAACAAACCATCACACCCCTAGCTAGTCGATGTTGCAAAACCATGCTTAACACATTGATCTAATCTACTGACAATGTTTTAGCCAAACCCTTTCCCTTTACGCCTTTTTTCCAGTCTTAGAAGAAAAAAAACTCAGAGAATAACCAAGTAGCTATGGGAAAAAATAAAAAGTGTTAAATGCTTTTGCAAGGGGTTCAGGGAAAGGTTTTGAAACAAAATTTTCCCAATGCCCCAAAAGTGCCCCCTCAAGGGACCTAAAATAAAAAGTTACATCAATAGAAAGTTCGCCTTTGGGGCATATTTTTGTCTTATAAAAAATAGGAGTTTGTGACGATAAAAATTTGGTAATAACACCACCCAAAGAACCTGGGTTTAGTTTGGTTTCATAAAACAAAAGGGTTAGGTTGGGTTTTATTTTTTTTTTTTTTTTTTTTTTTTTTTTTTTTTTTTTTGGTTTGGCAAAATAAACTAGCCCAAGAACAAGCACCTATTGTGGCCCAAGAAAAAGTAGGGTGTTTGAAAACGACCGTGAAACTCTCCTCCTAAACCCCAAACAAACAAACAGAACGAACAAACAAAAAATAAAAAAAACAGTGCTTGACTCGATTACAGATAGCCTAATAAAATTTTGCTACTCGATAAAAATTTATAAAAGGGGTATTTTTTTGTGTCCTTTCCCGGAGTAAAATTTATTTTTTAAGCTCCCCCCCCTGCTTGCCATCACAAAATACGATTGTAGCGCTGCCAAAGCTCTTTCTTGATTTTGCCAGAGTAAAAGTGTCGTACATTTCATTCCCTTTTACAGGGCTAAGGGAATACTTTAAAGGGTTTGACATTATTGAGGCCACAAAGAGAGTAGCGTGATTGTCGATTACCCCTCATATCTAATTGTTTTGAGCTCTTAGAATGGCCTAGCTTTTTTTTTAACTCTATAGAGGGACTTGATTTTAAAATGAAATTTTTAGGGCGCTATAAACTGTTATTTGAATATCTTTTTGTAACACCCTTTTCACGATGGCGTCGAGGATTTTTTTAATGCTATCAGGGCCGTACGTTGTAGGTACGTGTCCCACATTATTTTCACGAATTATTTTTGCCTAAACCTAGATAAATGCGGGTTTGTATTCATCCCCCAGTGCATTCCCCCGTTTACATCCATGGGCGGGTTTTTGGGTGGGCGGGGGTGATGGACGTGTGGGGGGTGGGTGTGTGGGGGGGGATGTATGATGGGCGGTGGGGGGGGGTGGGGTGGGGGGAGGGGGTGGGGGGGTTTTGGGGTGGGGGATGTGTGATGGGGGTGGTGGGTGGGTGTGTGGGGGGGGCGGATTTTGATGGGGTGGGGGGGTGGGGGTGTGTGGTGGGGGGAGGGGTGTGGGGTGTGGGGGGGGTGTGTGGTGGGGGGATGTGTGGTGGGGGGTTTTGTGGTGGGTGTGGTGGGCGGATGGGGGGGGGGCGTGTGGTGGGTGGTGTGGGTGGGGGGGGGGGGCGGGGGTGATGGGGTGTGGTGGGTGGGTGTGGGGGGGCGGGTGGGGGTGGGTGGGTGGTGGTGGGGGGTGGGTGCCGGGGGGGTGGGGGGTTGTGAGGGCCCCGGGGGTTAACACAGAGCCCTTCCCCTACCGTTTTGGAGCTAAATCAGACTGGAAATTTCGTATTGGGCCCCTGCGATGGTCTCAAAAAGGTTTTTTTTTGTGTGTTTAAACATTTTCCAAAATTTTTACTTTTCTTTTTGCAAATGTAAATCACTCATGAATATATTAAGTATTTGACTTATATAGCAATAATACACCATTTTTGGTGCTAAGCCAGAAGCTAAACGAAGTTTTCGGACACATTGAAAAATTCGGGGATGGGAAATTTGTTCCCAACGTCGCGGGAAATTTTTAAATATTTGGCTTCTTACCTGTTAAGAGTCCCTCCCCACTCCTTATACTCCTTCCTACTCTTAATTAAATACAGATCCTTTGCGTGTCGGCGCAGTAATGAATTTTTGTTGGATGGAATTAAGGAAAAAAAAGAAACATTTCGGGAGGATTTTTGATAAATTTTCTCATGCGCGCGATCTGTTTGGCCACTTTTAAAACACATAAACCCCCACGAGAAAAAATTTTACAGGAAAAGAGTAAATATCGCCCCAAAGGGATCTGCTCAGTTTTCTTGCACGCAAAAGAGAAAAAAAAAGTGGGGGGAGTTTAAATAAGAAAAATTTTTTACTCCAAGGGCAGGGACAAAATACGCCTAAAATTCGACGTATGACGGAAAAAATAACTAAAGAAACTTTTTTTATTATTTCAA
Source organism: Chionoecetes opilio (assembly GCA_016584305.1). Classification (NCBI taxonomy): domain Eukaryota; kingdom Metazoa; phylum Arthropoda; class Malacostraca; order Decapoda; family Majidae; genus Chionoecetes; species Chionoecetes opilio. The sequence continues at coordinate 4,623 of JACEEZ010017136.1, forward strand.
GTCGATTTCACTCGCCTTCAGCAAAATTGACAGCTTTTTTAGGACCTGTCCAAAAACCACTCTCCATTTTCGCGGAATGTACGTGTTTCAAAAAATTTTTCCGAGAATTTTCGAGAATTGTTTCTGCAACGATTTTGGGGGGTCAAGTGTTACTACGTATCAAAACTGTGAAGCTCGGCAATCACAGAAAAAAACACAAAAAAAGATTTCTTAGGGGGTTCACAACAAACTTTTTCGCTAAATTTTGCCAATTTCGATGAAAAGAAAACGGGGTGAGCTGAAATGTTGACAAAGTTTTCAAGCGTGAAATCGGAGAATAGCACTACCTAACCCCAAAAGGGTTATTTTTGACTCCATACAGAAAGGGTAAACTTGCAAGATCAAGTGTGCCATGTCCTAGAAATTGACCCAACCCTTTGTCAACCTTTGAAAAATTTCCCGTTTACCCCAGGACAAACCTTTTTCGATCGCTTCACAGGGGGGAGCCATCAGGGGGTACGCCAGGATAAAGCAAAGGAAAAACAGCACCTCCAGGGGCCGGAACGCCCCAAAAAAAACCACAAACTCTTTTTGCCATTGTCCGAAAACAGGCCGGTAATAGGTGTTTACCATAAGAAAGCAGGGTTGCAAAATTTTCATAAAACGAAAAATTCGGGCAAAATATTCAAAAAATCTGTAGATAATACAAGGGAGAAGAGGGGTTGGGGGTTTTGCATCCCTCTTGTCCCTTTACAAATTTCTTTTAAAGGGCCCCACCCATAACTACTCACGGGTGTTTACATCGGTGCTTGTGGGGGTAAGGCGGGGGCCCCGCGGGGGGAAAACCCACGAAGGGAAAAATCGGCGATGGAAGAATTTTTGAGTTATTTTTTGCGAAAAATTTATATTCCCGGGGCAATTACTGGTTGTTCTCGCTGACAAAAACTATAAGAAGACCTGAGGTAATGGGTGATGTGCAGAGCTTTTAAAAACCCCGAAACAGAGTCATAACAAGGGCTCGTCAAAAAAAGGGAACAACGGTAGGTACGTAAGTGTCCCCCCATTGTTACTTCTTATGAGATTTCTGTGACGTTTTTTTTTAGAAGCCCTTTTCACTCAACTCACCCCAGGTTTCTCTATGTTTCAGCGAGCACGGAAATATAGCACCTGGAATATCAATTTCGCCCAAAAAATTCTAATTTTTTTCATGTCGTAGTTTTCTCTTTTTAGGGGGTCATATCATGGTTTTTGAAGTATTAAAAAAACCTTTTTTAATTTAGTTCCTTTGTTGTCTTTTTTCATAAAAAGTAGTCAATCATGGTTTTAAATGTTACTTGACACCAATAATACTCTGGTCTATACCAAAATCACCAAACCTTTGCTTTTATTTTCTTTTTTACTTCCCCCCATAAACAAGTTGCATAGCCACGGTGACATTACCACCTTTCCCATGGTCCCCCATGGTACTGGTCTACCAATTTTTTTTATCCCCACACAAAACGGGAAAATCGCCGACATAATGGTTAGGTTTGGTATCCCGGGCATTTCGCCCACATGCCATTTCGCCCCACCATAGAGTCATTTTCCCCCCAATAAATTTGCCCACACTATGGGGTCATTTCGCCAAATTGGAGTTATAGGAGTAGGGGGTTTGGTTTATTTGTTTAGGTGTCGAGAACCCCCCCCCCCCCCGCTAGGAGGTTTGGTTAATTTTTTTAGGTTAGGGTTTGGGGGGTTAGATTGGGTAGTTTAGGGTTTGATTTGGGTTTGGTTGGTTAGATTTGGTTTGGTTTGGGTAGGTTTGATTTTGGGTTTGGTTAGGGTTTGCTTTTGGTTTGATTTGGGTTTGGTTTGGTTATCGGGGGTCAAGCCCCCCGTAGGGAGGTTAATTTTTGGTTAGGTTAGTTTTTTTTGGTTTGGGGAATTTCGTCATTTCCCCCACAAGACTTTTGTCCACGAATCAATTCGCCCACATTAAGATCAATTTTGCTCCTTAAAGTTAATTCGCCCACACGATCCATGTCACGGGGTCATGAACTATACTTCCCCTGGCAAAATGGAAAGAACCACCCGAACCCTTTGGGGGAAAATGGGTAAATTTTTTTCTAGTGTTTGCCCAACTCTCCCCCCCTTCCCCCCAAACAAGTTTTGGGACCTGTGGGGAAAAGCGGGGTTTTTGGTGGGGAAAAATTATGCGGGAAAACACGTAATTTAAAGATTTTGTAGGGGGGGGGGGGGGAAAAATTTCCCCAGATTAGGGGATTTCCTTTATTAGAGAAAATTGCCTAACCCCAAAAAAAACCTAACCTAACCAAAATTAACCTACCCTAGCAGGGGGGACCCACCGATAAACTAACCTAACCTAACCAAATTAACCTAACCCAACCAACCAAATCAACCTATCCTAACCCAACCAAATTTTAAAACTAACCTAACCTAACCAAAAATTTAAAAGGTTTATATTAGATTTGGTTTGGTTAGGTTAGTTAGTTTTGATTTGGTTAGGTTAGGGTTTTCGTGGGGCAAGCCCCCCGCTAGGGTAGGTTAATTTTTTGGTTTTGGTTGGGTTTTTTTCCCGGTTTGGGGAATTTTTTCAGATATAAGGAAAAATTTCCCTGACTAGGCAATTGTACCCCCCTAAAAACTCTTTTTAAATTTGTGTTTCCGACGCATAAATTTTTTCCCCACCGAAAAAACCCCCATTCCCCCCAGCCCCAAACTTTTTGGGGGGAAGTGGGAGAGTAGGGAAACACTAGAAATTTACCGTCATTTCGCCCAAGGGGACGGTGGTTCATTTCCCCTTTTGGCCCCGTGGAAGATAAGTTACATGACTCCGTACAGGGTCTTGGGCGAATTGACTTTAGAGTGGGGGGAATTTACCCCTTTTATGTGGGGGAATGACTCTTTAGTGGGCGAAAGACTTCCCCGTGGACGAAAGTCTTTTGGGGGGAAATGACGAAAATTTCCTCCAAAAAAACCTAAAATAACCAAAATTTAAACCCACCCCAGCAGGGGGGTTGACCCACCGATAACCAACCCAACCAAAATTCCCACCCCAAGGGGGTTTAAAAAATAACCAACCAAATCTAACCCGTAATCCTAAAAAAATTTACCAAAACCCCAAATCTAAAAACCTAACCTAATCAAATCTAACTAAACACCCAAATCTAACCCACCTTAAAATAACCTAAACAAAATCTAACCTAACCTCCTAGCGGGGGGGGTTGGGGGGTTTCCCACACGAAAAAAAATAACCTAACCTCCTAGTCCTATAGTCCTAGTGTTGGCGAAATGATCAATAGTTTGGGGGGGAAATGACTCCCCTAGTGTGGCGAATTGACCTGTGGGCGAAAGACCCTATGGTGTGGCGAAATGGCATGTGGGCGAAATGACCGGATCCAACCTAACCCTTCTGTTGGGGTTTTTCCCCCTTTTTTGTAGGGTAAAATTTTTTGGTGGACAGTACAGCAGGTACCATGAGGAAGGGTGGGGAATGTCACCATGGTTATGCAACTTGTTTATGGATGGAGTAATAAGATAAAACAAAGCAAAAGGTTTGGGGATGTTGGGATAGACTCAAAGTATTCATGGCTGTCAAGAACACTTTAAAACCCTGTGTAGCATACTTATTATAAAGGAAGACAAAAAAAGGGAATCAATTAATAAGGTATTTTTTTACATCATAAACCCTGAATATGACACCTACAAAGAGAAAATTACGAGATGAAAAAAAATTTGAGATGTTTTGGGCGAATGATTTTTCCCGGTGCTAATTTTTCCCTTCGCTGACAACATAAGAAGACCTGAGGGGATGGGGGAGTGCAAAGGTTTTAAAACCCGGAAAACAGTCACAGCAGTCCATTAAGAAGTAACAAGGGGAGGGACAATTACGTACCCACCAGTTTCTTCCTTTGAGAGGCTTGTTATGGCTCTGTTTTCTGGTTTAGAACCTCTGCACAGCCTTACCTCAGGTCTTCTCTTAGTGTTGTCGCGAGAACGGCACAGATATAGCACCCGGAATATCAATTTTCGCGCAAAATAACTCGAAATTTTCCATCGCCGAGTTTTCCCTTCGTAGGTCCACCCCCGGGACCCCGCCTTATCCCCCCAATCACCGATGTAAAAAACCCGGGCTAGTTATGTCTGGGGCCCATTCCCTCCTGGGGCTTTCCCATGGGGGGAAAGATTGAAAAAAAAAGATGTTGGGGGCTCACTCACGGCCTTGACTTCGTGCTTTCAGTTTTTTTAAAAAACAGTAGATTAATGGTCAGTGACCAGGACCCTTTTTTTTATCGCATCCCAGCTTGATTTCCCAAAACGTCCCCAAAACTTTTCGGGAAAGTGGTTTCGCTCAGTTGGAAAAGGGCCCTAATTGCAGGGTAAGGGGGAAAAAAAAACAGGGGGGGTACCTGGCATTGGAGCTGGGGGATAATAATTACTCTTAAAAAGCAAGAAAGGCATTTTGGGAAAAGTAAAAGGAAAGGAACGGGAACTGGAGAACAAAATTGTAGTGCAGGTTAGGGGGAAAAGAAACCGTAAACATGTCATTGGGAATCAACAAGTATAGGAGCAGAGGAAAAGCTAAAAGCGTCAATAGTAACAGCCCCTGGGCAGAGAGGAGGGGGACAGGGGCTAGAGCAGAAAGACGGGGCCCTGTGTAGGGTGTTGGGGGTGTATGGGGACAGAAGGAAACGAAATTTTGTAAACCTACCAAAGTTTTCCCAACGCAGGTTGGGAATAAGAAAAAAATAGAAAATAAAGTGATGATAATAAAAGGATTGAAAAATGTCAAAATGTCTTTCTCTTTCCCAGGTAAAATAAACGGGGGGAAGATTTAAACAAGTTTGTTAACAAAGGGAACGAAGGGAAGAGGCCCCTATGAGCGATAAAGCGACTAAGGTCACAAGAAGAAAAGGGGGGCTACAAAAGTTCAAAACCCCTGCCGCTGCTCCCATCACGATCACAAAAAGGGAAAAAAGAAGTGAGTACGTAGGGGGACGTGTGATTCCTTGTTTTGGGTAAATCACTTTGGTCTGGGAACCACGGCCTGCTCTGTGGTGCTCAGTGTGCCTCACTCACTCACCTACACACACTCCTGATACAGGCAGCGGCTACGGTGTTCGGGGTAGGTAAGGTTGTGGTGTCACTGTGTGTGGGGAAAGGGGCGGGCGCAGGTCAAAACCTTTGTGGACAACAGTGGGGGGAAAAATTTAAAAAAAAAGGGATCCCCCCCCTATCTTCTCTTATGGCCAAAACAAGCTGGGCCATGGTGGACACCGGGGTTTTTGGCGGGGGGAGAAAAAACACAAAAGGGAAATAGGTAAAATTTGTTTTTGCCCATCTCTCCCCCCCTTTTCCCAAACAAGCTTGGGGAACCCTGGGGGAATGCGGGGTTTTTGGGGGGGAGAAATAATGCGTCGGAAACATAATTTTGGAGTTTATTTAACCCCAGATTAGAGTAATTTCCCTAGTTCTAGGGGAATTTCTCAAGATCTAGGGTAAATTTTCCAAACCCCAAAAAAACCCCCAACCTAACCGGGGGGGGTTAAAAACCCCGATAAATAACCTAACCAAAACTAACCCAAGCTAACTTAACCAACCTAACCAAATCTAACCTAAGCTAAAACCTAACCTAAACCAAAAAATTTAACCCCAACCCAACCAAAAAACAAACCCTTTCCTACCCAAAATTTAACCCACCCTAACCTAGCCAAATTAACCTAAAACCCAAAAAAATTTTAACCCAAAACCCCCAGCACTTTAAACCCCTTAACCCCTAACCCAGTTTTTGACACTTGGGCATCATTTTTTGACGATCGTCAGGTCTTTGATCCTTGGATCAGAAAAAATCCAAAGAATTTTCCCGGGTTAGGGAAATTTTTAAAACCCCTAACTCAAAAACTGTGGGTTTGGGGCAATCATGACCCCCGCCAAAGTCCCCCCATTCCCCCATCCCCTGCTAGTTTTGGGGTCAAAGGGGGAGTATGGGAAACAATAAATTAACCGGGAAATGGCCCCCCAAAAAAAACACGGATAATTTTTGTTTACTAACCAACGATTTTCTGATGCCTTATTTTTTCTGGTGTGTTTTTATGGGGTGTGAAAATCTGCAACCGTTTCTGTCGCATTTTTTTATTTTTTTTTTTAAATTTTTTATTGGGGGTATAAAGGGTTTCCCGGTTTTTTTTTTTTTTTTTTTTTTTTTTTTTTTTTTTTTTTTTTTTTTGGTTTGGAAAGGTTGGTTAGGGGGATGGGAAAGGTTAGGTAAGTTTAGGGTTAATTTTTTGGGGTTTTTGTCATTTTGCAAAAAAAAAAAAAAAAAAAAAAAAAAAGCGAAGAAAAAAGGTTGCAGATCATTTAAATACATAAAAAAAACACCAGAAAAAAATAAGGCGCATCAAAAATCGTTGGTTTGGGGGGAAAAAATAAATTGACCAAAAAACCTTAACTAGGGAAATATCCCTAGTTCACAGCCCATCGGGGAAAAATATATGGGCCCCCATTTGTAATGAGCTAGGGAAAATTTCCCCAGTTTAGGGTTTTTTTTAGGGGGCCACATTCCTTTATTTGTGTGCTTCCCACCCAAAAAACCCGTTTCCCCCCCAGTCCCCAAGTTGTTGGCCATAAGAAGAAAATGAGAAAGTAGGGGTTTAGCCTTTTTCAAAGATGACAAAACTCACAGACCTAACCTAGCACCCCTCCTCGACCCCTGTGCTGGCACTAACTGACCTGACCTGCCCTAACCTGACCTGACCTGCTTACTCTTAACCTAAGGGAGGGGCCCCCCCCCCCTTGACCCCCCCTGGGTTATACCTATATTAGATACCAGTTTTCTAAAAACTCGCGTCCAAAAAATTTGGCGCTCCTGTTTTTCTCAAAAACCCTGAAAAAATATCAGCCAGGGGAAAAGAAAGGATCGGCACATTAATTCTAAAAATTGTTAAGACATAATTTAAAAATCCCGTAGAGCCAAACATTTGGGTAGCTTAGCGTGGAGCTTTGTTCTTAAGATTTTCGCCCGGGGCCGGGTGGCAGACGCGTCTTTTCCTGGTGCCCCCGCCCCCCCACCCGGGCTATTGCCATGTCTGCCATCACCTCAAGTGGTCTGGGTTCAATGCCGAGGCATGACAGCTGGTTACACCCCCCACCTGGCTACTGCCACTGCCCTGCCTTTGTCAAGTGGTCGGGGTAAAGTGCCGAGGCAGTGACAGCTGGTTACCCCACCCGGTACTGCCACTTCCTGCCATCACCTAAAGCTGGTCTGGGTTCAAGGCCGGGGCAGTGAGGCTGTTAAACGCCCACCACCCGGCTACTGCCACTGTCCTCCCATCACCTCAAGTTTTCAGAGACACCGACTTTTTTTTTCCGGCCTCAGTAGGTGTTTTTTTTTAAAGGGAAAATTGTTTTATTTTCGAAAAACTGTAAAAAAAAAAAAAAACCCAAAAAATTTTATGGTACCGTTGCCATTAAAAACACGATTCCATCAGAAAAAGCACTAAAACTTGGGCCCAGGAAAAATTTGTGGGGGCTTATGGGTTTTTTAAGATACTTAACCGAACCTTATAGGTTATGAAACCTTATAGTTTTTTAAGAAACCAAACCCAAAACCTTATGTTTTAAAATAAAACCCAAAACCTAAACCTTAAGGTTTTTAATGAAACTAACCTAATTTAACCACAAAGTATCCTAACCTAACCTTATAGTTTTCTTTAAAACCCTATAAGACCTGACTTTTTTTTCCCCGGGCCCCAAGTTTTGGTGTTTTTCTGATGGAGATAGTTTTTTAAAAGGCACAGTACCAAAAGATTTCGGTGATTTTTTTTTTTTTTTTTCAATGAAAATATGGGGTTTGTGCAAAATAAACTATACCATTAGTAAACACGTATTTGGCCAGAAAAAATAGTCGGATTCTTGAAAAAGACCGCAAAGCCTCTTTCCCTTATAACCTTATATAGCACCCCAAAATATGTATTTTATCAAGATAGCGCCAGCCCCCGGCCCTTTGCTTTTTTTTTCAGTTTTTGCTGCTGGAACGTGGGAGCGAAACCCCGTTGCAGCTTTTAACTTATTACGCAAAATTTTATTTTAAGGGCTTTTTCTACGAAAAAAATTTGTTTCCCCAGACCCCATTGATTTGACAAAAACACTTTCTGGGGAATTTTCAGCTCAATCCCACAATAATTAGGGGTGTTTTTCACTTTTTGGCTTAAACTGGTTCCCCGGGGCTTATGTAAGAAGCAGCTCGCTTCCTCGCTGCCAAAACATCTTTTACCTGTGTTTTTTTGCATTTAGGGGTTAAATGCCCGCAAAAACTTGATCAGTTAGGGTTTGATTTTTTTGTCATGGTGTGTGTATAAGGCATTTTCAACCAAAACCGCTGGGTGGTGTCTGGTATCCTGAACGTTTTATTTATCTAAGGAAATTCTAACCCCTACAAGGCCCGGGGGAAAAAAAAATAAAACCAAAGGGGTCTGGGGGGCTAAACCCCCAATGAGGTTTGATAGAAAAAATGCAAGATAATTTACCTCCACCCAACACGTTTATCATTAAAAAATGATTTTTAAATTATACTTTAAACCCATATAAAGCCCTCGATGTAACCGACTTCGGATGTTTGTGACCATTTGTGTGATTTTTCTTTCTTTTTTTTCTTCATATTAGACCGCTTATCGCCCGCTCGAATTGTCAACTCAACATAACTGTATTATTTTCTCATTTTACTTTGGAATGCTTGGGTTTTTAAAGGAGTTTTTGATGTATCACATATTAAGATATATAAAGGGAAAGGGGCCTGTGTTTCTAGTGCTTTAGTGGTAAAGGTGTGTAGTGTTTAAAATAGTGACTATTAGTGTTATGGCGTGGCCGTGCTACGTCTCCCCTGTCACCTCAACACCCTAAATCACCCTTACTAAGGTGACAAGCAGTGCTACACTAACCTAAATAGTGACACGTATTGAACTTGCACTTCCCCAACCATATAATATATATAATAATGAGCATTAGTCATGATAATAGCAATACCTTTGGAATCCCGGCTGAATCTGGCTCGTAGTTATTTGTTTACCTTTCACTAGAGCTTGAGCTTGACTAGCTACACGGTTAGTCTGGTTGTGTTTGGGGATTATTTCTCATTTATTTCACGTGTAGGAGCGGACCCAAAATTTAGCATGTAGTGCCAGCCACTGTTTCCTCCCAACATAGCTACATAGTCTGGTTGTGTGTTGTGATTATTCTATTTATTTTCACAATTTTTCCGTTTTTTTCATATATTTTTCCACCCTTGGAAAATACTCTCCCTATAATGGACAATCGGCTTTAACGGACCACTCTTCCCCCCCTTTAGTACGTTATATCGGGGTTTTGACTGTATCGTCAGATATGTTTTTTCCCTTTGTGATTATCACATAAGCCCGAAAAAACACATTAAATAATAATACGGAGAACCTCTTTTAAACCCGGGCTTTTAAAAACAACGGCACTAATCGACCCAGGCATTTTTTTTTTTTTTTTTTTTTTTCTCTCCGGCCTCCAGCAGGGAGGACCACGGGCTAGCTTGAGCCGTCAGAGAGATCCTGTGAAAAAAGAGAGGAGAGTGTTCGTGCTGCTGGCATGCGACACGAGGACTGGCTTGTCCAAACCTGACGAGAGTGCGGGTAGAAAGGGGCACTCAGCAGGATAACCCAGGCATTAATTAGGTATGATTTTTTCAAAATTGGGGAAAATCGGGAGAAATTTAGTTCAAATTTGGCGGGGTACGCAGGGGTGGCAACCCTTTCCTCCCTTTCACTGGTAAACTCTGGAACTCTCTTCCTGTTTCTATTTTTCCACTTTCCTATGACTTACATTTTTTTCAAAAGGAGAGTAACAAGACACCTCCCGAACTAAATTGGCTCACCCCTCTTTTTTAATTTATTCTCTTACTGTCTTCTTTATAGGGACTGGCAACTAAGCGGGCTTTGTGTTACCCATTTTTGTTGTGCACTTGGCCAGTTCCTTGTGATGTAAAAAATTAATTTATTGGGATTTGGGCAATTCCATAAGAGTTTTCCATCTCAAAAAAACGGCAAAATGAGTTATCTGGCATGCGCTCCCCCCGAGGGTGCCGGACAAACGAGGTTTTCTGTACCATTATGAGACTAAAATATTATGAGATAATTATGGATTATGAATAAATATGCATGAACTCAAAATTCACTTAAACTCGTAGCCATTTATAATTTTGTGAGAAAACTTGTGACATGGAGTTTTATAAAAGGAAGCGGAATCAATTAGCTTTCCATTGATATATTTAGTTTTCTGATGAACGAGTAATTACCGCAAATATTTTCACTGTACACATGGAACCATGCAGAGTGGGAGGTGCGAACACGCCCGTGATGGGCATCTATATCTTCACACGATTATAAGTGTAGTATATATATATATATATAAATATATATATATATATATATATATATATATATATATATAATATATATTATATATATATATTATATATTAAAATATATATATATAAGCGAAAGTTTTGTGTGTGTGTCTGTGTGTCCTCGATAGGTGCTGCCCCCCGTGGCGGAATCCCATCATATGGCATAGTTTTAGACCGGGTCGAGCAGGGGAACATTTTAAGCCCCTTTATGGGAGATCCGATCACTTTTTTTTTCTTCTTTTTTTTAGTAGCCTATTAGCGAGGATTGTGAAAAAAAGTGGGTTGGAATTGGGAAAAACCTTGATGTAGGGTGATGGGTAGGGGTGTGGGGGAGGGGTGGGGGAATTTGGGGGGGGTGAGGGGTGAGGAATGGGTGTTGGTGATGGTAAGGGTGAGTAAATTTTGGGGGGGGTGATGGGTTGGGTGAGTGAATGGGTGGGGGGTTGGGAAATGGGTGGGAAGGTTTGGGGGTGTGTGAAGGGGTTGGCTTTAAATACTACTTTCTACATCCATATTTCAGGAAAGTTAGAAGGGGCTATCTGGAGAGTCTGTTTTGGTGGGCCGAAGGCCCACCAATAGCCCTCCGCGGGTTGGCCCAAAAAGTCCCCCCGGGAAAGGGCGGCTTTGGGGCTATACTATATACATAAAACCTCGTATCACCTCGATGAGGACACGGATATAACGGACCCCCATTTGCGTGATTTTTAATTTTTTTTTATATTTTAACAGCTCCCAAAAAGTTTTTCGCGACATCAAACACAGCGCTTCCATAGGGGAATTCAAAAATTACTTAGGGCACCCTACTGATTTCCCGAGAGAGATATCTTCAATGGCGCTTGTTTAAAGGGAAACGGGCACCATAAAGACCGTTGGGGAATTTTCAGATGCCCTTGTCAATTATAGAAGCTTTTTTAAAAAAGTACCCCTTTCCCTTTCCCCCGGCGATAATTTGAACAGCCCATTGGTATAACTATCATTTTTCATAATGATGGCAAAAAGACCTAAAAAAGCAGAAAAATTAAAGTTTATTTTATCTCTACACAAGGCGAGGGGCCCATGGAAGAAATAAAAGGTTGTGGATGTTACGAGGAGATGGTGCATAAGTGGGGGGAAAAGTTTCACGGGGGGTTCACCGTGCGACAGCCCGACACCAGAACATTATAAGTGGCCGGGGCGGGTTGAAAAAGTATATCGCAAATTTTTTTGCTTTAATTGAGATGGGATCCACTTGACTTTTCATAACATTAGGGTGCTTGCTGAGTTTTACACCCTCCCCCGGGCCCCACTTAAAAATTTTTTCTGGTGTCGCGGCTGCGCACGGGCAACCCCACGTGAAATTTTCCTCCCACTTTGCAAAATCTCCTCGTAACATCCAAATCCTTGATATTTTTCCCTGGCCTCTCTGCCTTGTGTGAGATACAATAACTTTAATTTGCTGCTTTGTTAGGGCTTTCTTGCCCCTCTTATGAAAAAAAATGATAGTTATACCAATGGCGTCTGTTCAAATTACTCGCGGGAAAGGGAACATACTTTTTTAAAAAGCTCTCTATAATTACAAGTGGCATCTGAAATTCCTCAACGGTCTTGATGGATGCCCCCCCCTGCCTTAAACAAGCTGCCATATGTAAAATATCTCTCGGAAGTCAGTAGTGCCATAGAGTACATTTTTTTTAATTCCCTATGGAAGCGCTGTTTATGATTCGCAACAATAATTTTTGGGGGCTGTGTAGATGCTTATCGCCGCTCAATTGTCAACTCAACATTATTTTTTTTCTCATTTTTTTTTTGGAATGCTTTGGGGTTTTAAGGAGTTTTGATGTATCACTATTAAGATACAGGGGAACCCCGTTTTAAAAGGCTTTAAAAAAACGGCAGCCCCAAAAAAACGGGACTAATCGCCCCAGGGTTTTTTTTTTTTTTTTTTTTTTTTTTTCCCCCCTGATAAACCTGGAAATCTCTTCCCTTTTCTGATTTTCCACTTTCCTATGACTTACATCTTTTTTAAAAAAAAGAGTGCAAGAAAACTCCCAAAAAAAATAAAATTTGGGTCACCCCACTTTTTTTTTTTTTAAATTTGCTGACTGTCTTCTTTGTAGGGGCTGGCAACTAAGCGGGCTTTGTGTTACCCATTTTTTTTTGTGCCCTTGGCCATTCCCGTGATAGAAAGGAAAAAAAAAAAAAAAAAAAAAAGGTTTTGGGGGATTCCATAAGAGTAACTCTCAAAACAATGGCAAATAGTTTTTCCGGCATGCGTCCCCCCCCAGGGTCCGGATAAAAGAGGTTTTTCCCCGTATACTATTTAAAAAGGACCTTGTTTGCTATGTTTATGGTAGAAGGTTGTATTGTTTAAAATAGTGGGCTTTATGTTATGGCGTGGCCGCTGCACATCTTTCCCCGTCACCTCAAAACCCCAAATCACCCCTTTTCTAAAGGCGCACCAGTGCCCACACTGACCTAAAAAAGTGACACGTGTATTGAACTGCACTTCACAACCATATTATATAAAAATGAGCATTAGTCAGATAAAAAGCAAAATTTTAAAAACCACGGCTGAAACTGGCTCGTATTTTTTGTTTTCCTTTCACTAGAGCTGAGCTTTCTACTACACGTTCTGCTTGTGTTTGTGATTATTTTTTATTTATTTTACGTGTAGGAGCAGCCCAAAATTTAGTGTAGTGCCATCACTGTTTACCTCCCAACTAGCTACACAGTCTGGGTTTTTTTTGTGATTAATTTTCCTTTTTTTTTTTTCCAATTTTTTCCCCGTTTTTTTTTTTTTTTTTTTTCCCCAAAAATTTTTA
>JACEEZ010017137.1:0-11479 GCA_016584305.1 Chionoecetes opilio
GGAAGAGAGGAGAGAAAAGAAAAAAAGGGGGGGGGGGGGGGAAAAAAAAAGGGGGAGGGGGGGGGGGGGTTTTTTGGGGAGAGGGGGGGGGGAAAAGGAGGGGGGGGAGGGGGGGGGGGGGGGGGGGGGGGAAAAAGAAAGGAAGGGGGGGGGAGGGGGTAAAAAAGGGGAAAAAGGAAAAGGGGAAAGGGGGGGGGGGGGGGGGGGGGGGGGGAAAAGGGGTGGGGGTTATTTTTTTTTTTTCCTTTTTTTTTTTTGGGGGGGGTTTTTTTTGGGGGGGTTGTGGTGGGGTTTTTGGGTTTGGGGGTGGGAGAAGGTTTGGTTTGGGGGTGTTGGTGGGGGTTGGTTTTGTGGGGGGGTTGAAAAGGGGCTTGGGGGGGGTTAAAATGGTGGGGTTGGGGGGGGTGGGGTGGGGGTTGGGGTGGTTTTTGTGGGGGTGGTTTGTGGGGGTGGTTGGTTTGGGGTTTTGGTGGTTTTGAGAATGGTGGTTTGTTTGGTGGTTGGTGGGGGTTGGGGGTTTTGTGGTGGGGTTGAGATGGGGCTGGTGGTTGTGGGTGGGGGTGGTGAGAATGGTGGTTGGGGTTTTGGTTTGAGAAGGTGGTTTGGGTTTTTGGGGGGGGGGGTTTGGGTGGGGGTTTTGGTTTTGTGGTGGGTTGGTGGTGGTTGGTGGTTGTGGGGGGGGTTTGGGAAAATGGTGGTTGGGGGTTTTGTGGTGGGGTTGAGAATGGGGGTTGGGTTTGTGGTGGGGGTGGAAGGGTGGGGGGTGTTGTGGGGGTGGTTGAAAAGGGGTTGTTGGGGTTGTGGTGGTGGTGGGGTTGTGGTGGTGGTTGGTGGTGGTTGGTGGTTGTGGTTTTTGGTTTGGGGGGGTTTGGGGGGTTGGGGTGGTGGGGGAAAAATGGGGGTTTGGTGGTTGGGGGGTGGTTGAGAATGGGGGGGTTGGGGGTTTGTGGGGGTGGTTGAGATGGTGGGTTGGGGGTTTGTGGTGGTGGTTGGAATGGGGGTTTTGGTGGTTGTGGTGGTGGTGAATGTGGTTTGGTGGTTGTGGTGGTGGTTGGAATGGGGGTTGGTGGTGTGGGGGGGTTTGAAATGGGGGTTTTGTGGTTGTGGGGGTGGTTGGAAAAATGGTGGTTGTGGTGGTGGTGGTGGTTGAGAGGTGGTTGGTGGTTTTTGGGGGTTTGAGAATGGTGGTTGGGTGGTTTTTTGGGGGTGGTTGGATGGGGTTTGGGTGGTTTGGTGGTGGTTGAGAATGGGGTTGGTGGTTGTGGTTTTGGTTTGGAAAAAGGGGGGGTTTTGGGGGTTGTGGGGTGGTTGGGTGGTGTTGGTGGTTGGGGTGGTTTTTTGAGTGGTGTTGGTTGTGGGGGGGTTGAGTGGTGGTTGGTGTTGTGGTGGTGGTTGGTGGGGGTTTGGGGGTTGTGGGTGGTTGAGGGGGGGTTTGGGGGTTGTGGGGGTGGTTAAGATGGGGTTGGGGTTTTGGTGGTGGTTGAGATGGTGGTTGGGGTGGGGGGTTTTAAAAAGGGTTTGGTGGTTTTTGGGTGGTGGTTGGGTGGGTGGTGGTGGTTGGGGGGTGGTGGTTGAGATGGGGGTTGGTGGTTGTGGGGGTGGTTGAAGTGGTGGTTTGGGGGTTGGTGGTGGTTTGGAGGGTGGTTGGGGGTTGTGGTGGTGTTGGATGGGGTTGGGTTTGGGGTGGGGGTTTTTTGAGTGGTGGTTGGGGTTTGGGGGTGGTGGATGGGTTTTTGGTGGTTTGGGGTGGGTTGAAAGGGTGGTTGGTGGTTGTGGGGGGGTGAGGTGGTGGTTGGGGGTTTGGTGGGGGGGTGAATGGTGGTTGGTGGTTGGGTGGGGGGTTTGGGAAAAATGGGGTTGGTGGTGGGGGTGTGGTTGGTGGTGGTTTGTGGTAGGGGTTGGGTGGGGGTTGGGGGTTTGTGGTGGTGGTTGAAAAGGGTGGGGGGTTTTGTGGTGTGGTTGAGGGGGTTTT
The DNA here is from genome assembly GCA_016584305.1 of Chionoecetes opilio. NCBI lineage: Eukaryota > Metazoa > Arthropoda > Malacostraca > Decapoda > Majidae > Chionoecetes > Chionoecetes opilio. The sequence continues at coordinate 1,973 of JACEEZ010017137.1, forward strand.
GGGTGGTTGTGGTGGGGGTTGAGGTGGGGGTTGGTGGTTGTGGGGGTGGTTGGGGGGTTTTTGGTGGTTTGGTGGGGTTGGGGGGTGGTTGGTGGTTGTGGTGGGGGTTGGTGGGGTTGGGGGTTGTTTTTGGGGGTGAAAAGGCACGAAGGGAGGGGGCAGGGAAGGAAATAAAGAGGAGATGAAGCGGGTTAAGACGGGAGATAAAAAGCCCTCGTTGAAATCGAAAAGATGGATGCTTGTCCAAACTTTTGTAGTGGGGGGTGAGGAAAAGAGAGGAGAGAGGAGAGAGGAGAGAGAGAGAGAGAGAGAGAGGGGAGAGGAGCGAGGAGAGGAGGAGAGAGAGAGAGAGAGAGAGAGAGAGAGAGAGAGAGAGAGAGGAGAGGAAGAATTGATAATTTGATAATTGAAAATTTTATTGGTTAAATAAGTTACGTAAAAATGTTTCACATAAAAAATTCATTGAGAAGTATAAGCCGATGAGCAGGTGCTCAATAGGGGCCCAATAATTATATAAAAGGATTTTGCCATCACATCATGAAAGGCAGCATAACTAAAAATTTAGAACTAGAACATCACAAAAACATTTAATGTTAAAAAAAATTGGACAAAAAAACAACAAAAAAAAAAAAATAGTAAACTGAGTAAAACTTTTAAAGCTTTTAAAAAACACAAAAAAAAAAACAAAAAAAAAAAACATTGCATACATATTTATCCGGCCTTATCTATAGCAATAAGTATTTAAAACTCACGATAGTATTAAAGATCTTATACATTCAAATAATTGTTTAAAAAACTTTTGCTTAAGCTTTGTTTTAAAATAAATGTTTTGATAAAACAATTTTGTGGTTCAGGTATTTTCCCTGTCGGCTCCTCGAAACAGAATACTTTTTTGGGGATGTGCTGTCCTTACAGGGGAAGGGGGAGCTCCTGTGGTTTCTCGTGTCGTGTTATAAATTAAACTTGGAACCTATTCAATGGGAATTGTGTTTATGGCATTATAAAGAAAAACTATTTGCAACTTACGATATCGGGCAATTAAGAAGACTATGATCTCTAAAATCGGTTTTGTGGGTCATATCGAGGGCGTTAATATTGACGTAAAATTTTTTTTTCTTGGGGAAAATAAGCTTTGTATATATTTTTTGATGGGCTCCCCAAAAGTGGATGCAAATATATAAATGGGGATAATTTATTGAAAATAGACTTGTTTAAAGATTTTGCAGTTTAAATGTTCCCCTTTTTTATAAATTCTCCTTTTAATTTTGATATTTTAGTCTAATGTCGTCAAATGGGGTTTTCCACTTGAGAGTATTATCAATTAAGACCCCTAAAATTTATGTTTTTAACTTTGTTGACTGTAGATCATTCATTTTATGATATATGGGTTTTGGTTGAGCGTGTAGGGAGGTGATACAATAATTCTTTTTTTAATGTTTAGTTTTAGTTTTTTGTTTTAATCCAGTCAAAAAACTGATTAACTCATTTTTTTAGTGTGTCCTGTAGTGTTGAGATTGGGGCCTTTTAAAGTAAATTATGCACAGCAAAAAACAAAATTTTTAATTCTTTTACTTGGGGTTATTTATCATTTTATTATCAAAAATAAAACAGGGCCCCAAAACTGATCCTTGAGTAACCCCCAATGAGTTATTTACAAGCTGAAAAAATTTTTAAAAAATGTGAACTGTTCCTATGACTTAAAAGCTTTAAAATATTTAAAGCGGGGCCACGAAACCCAAAACCTTTTAAATTTTTTTACAAGAATGGAAAGTGAAAAGGTTGAAAACCCTTTGTAAATCCAAAAAGGTTACTTTTGGAAATTTTTTGTCTAAGGGGTTTTAAAATATTGGCCAGTTTATGTACGCCCCCTCATGGAGTAGCCTGGTCGAACCCAAATGGGAATTTGATAAAAAATGGTACTTTTCAGTAGTTTTTAAAAAAAAAAGAGTTACCATTACTTTCAAAAATTTTACTAAAGGTAGGCGTAACGTATGGGGCCCGTAAATTTCAGGATTGGTTTGACGCCTTTTTATATATAGGTTTTCCTTTGGGTTTTTGGGGAAAATTTGGAAAGGTACCGTACTGAAAAATTTTTTATGATATGTGCTAAAAAGGGAGAAATTGATCAGACATTCTTTTACAAACCCTTGGGATGAATATTGTCATGACCGGGAATTCCTTTTAAAATATAAATTTTGTTGTATTTCTGTACTTTGTCGGTTTTAATAAAAAGAATAAGGGGCAGGTGCAGGTAAGAAATATGTAAATGGTACTTGAGCTTCCCGTTCATTCTGAAGGTTATCAGCGACGCTTGTAAAAATATTGTTAAATCCCCCAGAATCTTAGAGTTTAAACTATCTTCTGAAGAAAAAACGGTTTTGGGATTAGACTTACTTCTTCCTTATATTTCAAAACTTTCCCTGTTTTTTTGGAATTTCCCGAATTTCTTTTAAATTTTTTTTTAATAAATTTTCCCTTTAGCGGCTCTTATTTTGAAGGGTACTTTTCTATTCTTTTAATTCATACCATAATTAGTGGCCCTTTTGCATCTGCTTTTGAATTTTGACGGTGTTTAATGAAATTTTTAAGGCAGTTGTAATGACGGCTTGGCAAATTGCTGTCCTTAACTTAAAAATTGTTATAAAGTTTCCTTTATATCATAAATTTTAAAAATAAAAGTCAAATCTTCGTTAACACCCGCGTACTAGTTTTCCACTGTAGGTGCCAAGTTCTTTCTAAAGTTATTTATATTTCTTGAGTAATTATAGATTTTGTTTGTTTTTTGGGGGGACTTGTTACAATTTATTTTTGAGAAAATCCAAAAATGGGGAAATGGGCCTTTTGTGGTGTGCATATACCCCCACCCGGGGTTATGTACGTTTTGTCCCAAAATTTTTCTATTGTGAGGCATTGTTGCAGTTCCCTTTAGGTTTAGTGACTATTGGAAACATTAAAGTGAAAAAAAAAAGGTTAAAATTTTTTTTACAATTTTTAGGGAAAATTTTTAAAAAATCATATTAAAATCACCCATTAGTAGCACGTAATCTGAATCAGAGTTTGTGAATGTAAAATTTCTTTCCAAAAAAGATAAAAAATCATAAAGTTACCATTTGGGGGGTTATATTGATTCCCACTAAAAATTGTAGGTTTTAGTTTCCCCTTTAAAAATGTGACTCAAAATGAAGTAATTGGGGGGATGTTTTTTGCACTGGAAAAAAATTGGGAATTAGAACCACGTAATGGCAAAATCCTCACTGGTGCTTTTGTTCTGGAAATATCCCTTTTAAATCATTTAAAATTTTTATATTTTTGGACTTTTGGCATCCATTTTGGCGTGTCTCCCTAAAAATTATATCAAAATTAAATGAATGTGTTAGATTTTTGTTGAAAAAGTATCTAAAAGAATGGTCACTAGGAAAAAATTAAAATCAATATTTTTCATCATGCGTGAGAAAAAATCGTCCTGTTTTGGTCATTCAAAAAAAAAATTAATGAGATTTAGGGTAAAGGTCAGTTTGGGGTTTTTCTACTAATAAACTTTTTACTATCTTGTATCTATTTGGGTCAAATATCTATCTTTAAGTTGCAAAGGAAAATTTTGCTCATAATTTTTTCTTCTTCAAATTGTTATAATTTAGTTATGGTATGGGGATCCATGAAGTTCAACTAATTAGCAGAGGCATTTCCTGCTTACCTATAATCGTAATCATTTTTTGGGGTTTCGTGTACTCTCTTCCACCCTGCTGTTTCCCTGGGCTCCCCTGCTCAGAGAGAGAAAAGAGAGGGGAGAGAGAAGAGAGAGAGAAGAGAGGGGGAGAGAAAATAAAAGATGAAAAAAGAGAGAAAGACAAGAGAATAGACAGCTAACAGAAGGACAGAGAGAGAGATGCTGCAAACAGAGGAGACAGAGCAGACTAACAGGGAGAGAGACAGAAGAGATAGACAGCTAAAAGAGAGAGAGACAGGGAGTTTAACAACTAACAGAGAGAGAGACGGGAAGTAGACAACTACAGAGGAACGAGAGAGATAGCGACTAACAAAGAGAGCAAGAGAATGACAACAAACAGAGAGAGACAGGAGAGATAGACGACAAACGAAGAGAGACAGGAGAGATAGACGAATACCAGAGAGTAACAACTAACAAGAGAGAGACAGAGGGATAACGACAAACAGAGAGAAATAACGACAAACAGAGGGATAGACAACAAACAAGAGAGCAGAGAAGATAGACAAACAAGAGAGATAGACAGACTAAAAAGGAAAGATGAAAACTAACGAGAGGAACAAGAGGATAACAGCAAAACAGAGAGGAAAGGAGATAGCAGACTAACGGAGAGAGACAGAGAGAGATAACGACAAAACAAGAGAGATAGACGACAAACAGAGAGAGTAACGAAAACAGAGGAGACAGAGAGAGATAACAGACAAAAGAAGAGGCGAGAGAGATAACAGACTAACAGAAAAGATAGACAGACTACGGGAGATAGCAGACAAACAGAGGGGCAGAGAGAGATAGACAGCTAACAGAAGAAGACAGAGAGAGATAGACAGACAAACGAGAGAGACGGAAAGAGTTTAGACAGGCTAACGAGAGACAGAGAGAAGACAGACTAAAAAAGAGGGGAGACGAGAGGTAGACAGACTAAAAAGGAGAGCAGAGAGAGATAGACAACCAACCGAGGAGAGACAGAGAGAGATAGACAGCTAACGAGAGAGACGAGAGGATAGACGACGGGCCCCTGTGGTATGGTAGGGAAATTTTTAAATCGTTCACGAAAAAAATTTTTTAGGTGTCATAATAGATGATTTTAACGGGAAAACACATTTCTCTGTTTGTTTTAGTATACCCCAAGATTTGTGGTGTTTTGTATCGCATTCGTTAAAAACTACAACTAGCAATTTAACCTATATTAATATTTTTTATTCAAAATGATGTATTGCATATCAATGGGGTTGCATTTGGGCATCATTCTTAGCACGTGTTAAAGGCCAAAGGCAATTTACGCGTTCAAACCCCTTCAAAAAAATTTTTGTGAAACTGGGGAGATTATGCATCTTTAAATTTTTTAAAAAGTCCTTTTTATCCTAATATTCATGTTGATAACTATTTTTAAATTCTATAAAAAAAATTAAAACATTTTCCCTAAAAACGGCTCATAATACCAGAAAAATCAATTACTTAGATGTCCTCCATTTAGAACAACACTATAGAAATTTTATCCTATGCCCTGGGTCCAAAGGTGGGGAAATTCCTTACCTTCTATAAAAAAACAATATTTATTTTTGTACCTTTAAAACGCTTCAATATAAAAAAAAAAAAGTATCTTTTGCATTCACAGCAAATAAAAGAAAAAATATAATTCTGAGCCTTTTTTGCTGCACCTATGATTCTTTGTGGGCCCAACTTGTTACTTTTTTAAATATTTAGAAAAATTAAAGAAAATTTAAATGATTATGTTGTTATGTGCATTTTGTGGATAGTGTGTGTGTGTGTTGTGTGTGTGTGTGTGTGTGGTGTTGTGTGTGTGTGCGTGCGTGTGCGTGTGCGTGTGCGTGTGGTGTGTGTGTGTGTGGGTTGTGTGTGTGTGTGTGTGTGTGTGGTTTTGAGGGGGGGGTTCATCTATTTTATATGTTGTATATTTACTGTATCTCTTATTGTTTTGTGCTATGTATGGTTTTTAATATGTTACATAAAGTTTGTATAGTCTGTTGTGTTTATTAGATAGTATACGTTAGTATAGTAAAATATTACAGATGTTTTGTATAATACTACATAAATATATAATGTCTTCGCTCGGGAATGTGCCATATTCCCTTTCTTAATGACGGGGTCTGCAAACGAGTTTTTTCTCAGCGACTTTTCCACGAAATGATGTTTAATTTTGTGTGTATTCTTAGGGCAATAAAATATTTGAACTTGAATTGAACTTAATTTTAACACACACCCCCCACACACCACACACAACACACACCACACCACACACACACCAACACACACACCCAACACACACACACCCCCCCACAAAACACACACACAACACAACACACACACACACACACCACACACACACACACACCCCACCCCACCCCCACACACACACACACACACACCAACCACACACTACACACCAAAACTACACACACCCAACACACCACACACCCACCACATACACACACCCAAACACACACATACACCCACACACACACCACCACCCCTCACCCCCAACACACCACACACACACACACCCCACACACAACAACCACACACACACACCACACAACCCCCTCCTCCATCGCCCTCGACCTGATTCCTCTTTGGAGTTTGGAAAAGTATATAGCGCGCTGGAGGCCTAAGACTCTCCCATCGGGGAAGTTGGGAAAAAAGCGCCTTAATGTCCCCTTAAAATGGAAGCCGCGACCCGGGACGTCTTTCGGGAGGGGGAAGGGGGGGGAGGGAAAAAGGGGGGGAGGAGAGAAAAGGGGGGAGGAGAGAAAGAGGGGGGGGAGAGAAAGGGGGAGGAGGGGAAAGAGGTGGGGGGAGAGGGGAGGTAAAGGGGCGGAGAAAACTTCTGAGGTGGGGCATTCTGTCCAATATAAAGGTCCGATAAAAACTCAGTCCTGTGTATCCCCTTTTCGAAAACCCCCCTAAAAAGGGTCTCCATGGTCAAATCCCCGTCTTGATCCGCTCATATTTCCCCCCTTTACTTTTTTCCCCTGAGATCGCCTCAAAAAATTCCTGAGTCCCCGTTGAAACGTAACTAACCTCGCTGAGCGCGGTAAAAAATTTGCCCGTGACAGGTGGGACCAAGAGTCCCGGGTTCTCTTCCCCCTTGTCCTTCTTCCAGCAGGATGGGCGCGGAAACCCCATTTCCCCGTTTGCATCACGTCCTGTTTCATCCCTTCCCTTTCCCCCGCACACTAAAGCGAATATTAAAACCCCAATTAAAAAATAATTCATTCATCTCATCTAAATTCCCCATGATTAAGGTTTTTGGGCACGCAAATTTTTTCCGCAATTATTTTTGCTTTCCACACGTGAGCCTTTGGCACCCTTTGAGCTTCTCCTGCCTCCCCCAGCTCGTGGCCTGTTGCGGGTTTATTGCACAGAGGAAAAATTCACACATTATAAATGAACGACAGTCTTTTCTAACTGCTATCAAAGAGAAAAACTGAGAAGAAATTTGCCATACAATTAATTCTTTTGAAATTGACCTAAAGGGAGGAGGAAAAATTTACTGTGGGGGGAGGTATTATATTCTCCTCTCTCTCTCTCTCTTCTCTCTTTTCTTTTCTCTCTCTCTCTCTTCCTCTCTCTCTCTCCTTCTTTTCTCTCTCTCTTCTCTCTCTCTCTCTCTCCTTCCCCTCTCTCTTCTCTCTCTCTCTCCCCTCCCCTCCTCCTCCTCTCCTCTCTCTCTCTTCTCCTCTTCTCTCTCTCCTCTCTCTCTCTCTCCTCTCTCTCTCTCTCTCTCTCCCCTCTCTCTTCCCCCCTCTCTCTCTCTCTCTCTTTCTTTCTTTCTTTTTATTTTTACTTCTACTACTGCTTTTCTACTTTTCGGTGTGTTGTTGTGTGTGTGTGTGGGTGTGTGTTTTTGTGTGTTTTGTGTGGGTGGTGGTGTGTTGTGTGTGTGGTGTGTTGTGTGGGTGTGTGTGTGTGTGTGTGTGTGGTGTGTGTGTGTGTGTGTGTGTGGTGGTGTGTGGTGTGTGTGTGTGGTGTGTGTGGTGGTGTGTGTGTGTGTGTGTGTGTGTGTGTGTGTGGTGGGGTGTGTTTGGGGGTGGTGTTGTGTGTGTGTTGTGTGGGTGGTTTTGTGTGTGTGTGTTTGTGTGTGTTGTGTGTGTGTGTGTGTGGTGGTGTGTGGTGTGTGTGTGTTGTGTTGTGTGTGTGTGTGTGTGTGTGTGTGTGTGTGTGTGTGTTGTGTGTGTGGTGTGTGTGCGTGCGTGCTGCAAATGGATGTTTTACTATGAATAAAGCTGCGGTAAAGTAATGTTCGTTCTCAACCATAAAAACAAATCAATCCAAATGTTTTATTTTCCCCTTTTTCAAACACCGGCAAAAATTGGGAAATTGTACTCGCAGGGGATTGGGTTGCCTGTGACGTCACCCCCCAAGGGTTCCGATTTGCCTTTTTCATCTCCCTCCTTTTTTTTTTTTTTGGCAATGAAGCGCGGTAAATCACAACCCGAAAATTTTCCCAGAAAGTATTCAAAATTTTTTTTCCCCCTATGTTTTTTTTGCAAACTTTCGTTTTTTCTGTTTTTTTTTTTCTCTTTTCTTTGTTCTTTGCATTTTTTGATGCCCCGAAATGTTCCTTGTTTTTTTTTGGATCTTTGTTTTTGAAAATTTGTTGGGGATTTTGCTTGGTGTGTGGTTTGCTATTTTCCCATGCGGGGGCCTCCACACACCACACAACACACCCCCACGCACACGCCACACACACGCACACGCCCACACAAAATTGCACCCAACATTGGGGCCGTGTGTGGGGGTTCCAACCCTTTCGCGTCAAATGACACCAATAACTTTACCACTGTACCACATGATACGTGTGTGCGTGTTTTTGTTGTGTGTGTTTTTTTGGTGTGCGTGTGCTTGTGTGGGTGGTGTGTGTTGTGTGTGTGTGTTGTCAGCTTTAAGATTTTCCATGCGTGTATTTGAAAAATCTTTTTGAGTTTTATTCTTTTCCTTCAAATAATTTGATTTAATTTTTGTTTCCCTCTTCTACAAAAAAAACTTCCCCTTCATCCGCATGTTTTGTCGTTGTTATTTATATTATTTCCATTATTCGCATTTCTTTCTTTGCATTTTTTTGTTTTGATTGCTCGCTTATTTTTCCCCCGGCAAAAACCGACGCTTGGGAGTGTCCGTTTGGGGTTCCCTAAAACATGGCGCAGAAGGGGAGAGAGAAGAGAGAGAGAGAGAGAGAGAGAGAGAGAAGAGAGAGAGAGAAGAGAGAAAAAAAAAAAAAAAAAAAAAAACCACCAACAGAAAAAATTAATATTTCCAAAAAGGGCACAACTCCCTGATAAACCCTTGGCCCCAAAGCACATCAGGACAAAACTTCCTCGCCAGCGTAAACTCACCCCTGAGGGGGGCGAATGTCGGGTCACCCTGATTTTATGCCGCGAAAGATGGTGTCATGAGGGCGCCGCTAACCATTGGCAGAAACCTTTCCCCTACCCCCCGGGTATTGGGTGCCCGGTGTCACCTTAGTCCGCGGTGCTGATTGGTCCCTTTGGGAAATGTGAGGTAAAGATCCGCAGAAAAGTGAGAAAAGATGATTTGCGTTCGTTGAGGGGCGTTGGGGGGTCTTTGGGGACAGGGAAACCTTTATAAGTCGCCTTACTCCCCCAAAGAAGTGATTGGTCCGATGGCTGCTGTTGGCTCCCTCCACACACTCAAGGGTAAAGGTATAGATTTTTTTTGGTCGCTCCCCTTACGTCACGACTGGGAAAAGCCTCGCCACTCTGGTCACTTGTGTAGCGCTGATGAAAAAAATCAAAAAATTTTTT
>JACEEZ010017138.1:0-10224 GCA_016584305.1 Chionoecetes opilio
CTTTCTATATCACGTTTCCATCTTTTGTATACGTCGTCTTTTATATATATTTATAAATCTTTATTTCTTGTAGATGTTCCTTAAATTTGATTTCATTCCACCCCTTCATTAATTTCTTGGTCAACACTCTTTATAGACTACCTTCCTAATTCTTATTCAGGAATTCCTTGTCATAGTCCATCCATTAACCCGTGGGCTGTGGCAAGCCTTCCTGAAGGCTCTGCTGAGCTACTGCGAAACCGAAACCGCAGTTTTCAATTGCATACAAAAACCATGCCGACATTCGTAAAAGTCTACTTATTGTGTCACATATACGCCTTGATGTCAGCTCTCGATAACACACACCACCATCTGCCTCATTACGATGTACCCAGATATTTACCAATCCTTGGTTATTTGCCAAAAGATCTTGGGATGTCTTGGCGTTGGGATATTTTGTGTCTATCTTGGGACTTTTGAAGGGATTATTCAAGTATTTATTCAGTGGTTTATATCAAGGTACGGTACAACGGAACCTATGCTTACCTTCAGATAAACGACTGCATAAATACATGAATAATCCCGTCTAAATCTTGGGACAAAATCCCAATGTGTGGCACCCTTGAATTCACCTCAACCGTCTCTCGCAAGCGACTTGCTACCCTTCGCCCCAGCTATTTCAACTCCCAACCACAACCATACCTCAACCCAATACGTTTGGGTTAAAATTAGATATAATGCCGGATGCAAATTTCTACAACCTTGATGTTGATGTGATTTGCATCCAATTCTGTAATGATCACTGTTTTTCTCACATTCCCGCACTGGTGGCACTAAAAATTGATTTGCTCCCGCAGTTTCAGGGATAAAATTATTATCCTCCAGTATAAACAAATATGTGGGAGTTGGATCTGGTCATTGATTGGTGCATCATATTGGAATCTGGTCCATATTTGGTCCGTCATTATCTTGCAACTTTTAAGGGTAGAACAGCTTGGAGTAAGATCCTTAGATGTGGTTGGTCAATCAACTTGGAACTTTTACGGGTAATAGAGCTTGGAGTTAGATCTGGACCATGGTTGGTCATTCATCTTGGAACTTTTAAGAGTTGTACAGCTTGGAGTTAGATCTGGGCCATTATTGGTCCCCCATATTTGAACTTTTAAGAGTAGTAGACTATACAGGTCGGAGTAGGATGGTAGGATGCTCTTCAGGATTGGCGATTCGGCGCTCCTTCCAACGAGTGTTTCCCATGATTAATTAATTATTTATTAATTAACCAATAGCTATCTTCTTTATTCTGATGTGTTTTAGTTTTGTTTCCATTTTTTTCTCCCCTCATATCATTTCACCTGTATCGCTTCTCACTTTCTCATATATCCTGTTGTTTTGTTGTTGTTGTTGTCCTTTTTTTTTATGGTGTTTATTTTGCTGTAATGAGACTTTTGTTCTCGTTTTTGGGAGGGGTGTTTTTTGATCATCGGGTTTTCCTTTGGTTTCATGAGGGTGTGTGTTAGTGGGTGTGTGTGTGTGTGTGTGTATGTGTGTGTGTGTGTGGTGTGTGGTGTGTGTGTGTGTGTTGTTTGTTATTTGTGTGTGTGTGTGTGTGGGTGTGTTTGTGTGTGTGTGTGTTGTGTGTGTGTGTTTGTGTGTGTGTGTGTGTTGTGGTGTGTGTATGTGTGTGTGTGGTGTGTTTGTGTGTGTAGTGTGGGTGGGGTGTGTGTGTGTGTAATGTGTGTGTGTTGTGTGTGTGTGTGTGTGTGTTGTGTGTGTGTGTGCTGTGTGCGGATGTGTGTGTTTGTGTATGTGTTTTGTGTGTGTGTCTGTGTGTGTGTGTTTTGTGTGTGGGTGGGTGGTGTGTTTTAGTTGTTTTTATAATTATATTTTGTTGATTTGTGTTTTTGTGTTTCTCTGTCCTCAGGTTCTTTTCCTCCTTCTTGTTTACCTTATTCATTTCCATTATGCAGTTTCCTCCTGAATATGTGTATCTTAATCTGAATATGTTCTATATAATGATCTGTCTATATCACGTTTCCATCTTTTGTATACGTCGTCTTTTATATATATTTTTAAATTTATTTATTGTAGATGTTCCTTAAATTTGATTCATTCCACGCCCTTCATTAATTTCTTGCTGTCAACACTCTTTATAGACTACCTTCTTCAATTCGTATTCAGGATTCCTTGTCGATAGTCCATCCAGTTACTCCTGGGCTGTGGCAACCTTCCTAGAAGGCTCCCCTGCTGAGCTACTAGCGAAACCGAAACTCAGTTTTCAATTTGGCATACAAAAACCAGGCCGACATTCGTAAAAGTCGACTTATTGTTCACTATAACGCTTGATGTCAGCTCTCGAATAACTACAACCCACACCACCCATCTGCCTCATTACGATGTACCAGATATTTACGCAATCCTTGGGGTTATTTGCCACAAGATCTTGGATGTAGGTGCTTTGGCGTTGGGATATTTTGTGTTCTATCTTGGGACTTTTGAAGGGATTATTCAAAGTATTTATTCAGTGGTTTTATATCAAGGTACGGTCCAACGGAACTATGCTTACTTTCAAATAAACGACTGCATAAATACATGAATAATCCCCGTCTAAATCTTGGGACAAAAATCCCAATGTGTGGCACCCTTGAATTCACCGTCACCGTCTGTCGCAAGCCGACTATTGCTGCCCTTCGCCCCAGCTATTTCAACTACCCAACCACAACATACCTCACCGCAATACGTTTGGGTTAAATTAGATATAATGTGCCGGATGCGATTTCTACAACTTGATGTTTATGTGATTTGCATCCAATTCTGTAATGATCATCGTTTTTTCACATTCCGCACTGGTGGCATCTAAAATGGATTTCTCCCGCAGTTGCAGGGATAAGAATTATTATATCCTCCAGTATAAACCAATATGTGCGGAGTTGGATCTGGTCATTGAATAGTTGCATCCTATTGGAATCTGTCCATATTTTGGTCCGTCCATTATCTTTCAACTTTTTAAGGGTAGACAGCTTGGAGTAAATCCTTAGATGTGGTTTGGTCACTCATCTTGGAACTTTACGGTAATAGAGCGTGGAGTTAGATCTGGACAATGTTGGTCATTCATCTTGACTTTTAAGAGTTGTACAGCTTGGAGTTAGATCTGGGCCATTATTGGTCCCCATATTTGAACTTTTAAGAGAGTAGTAGACTATACAGGTCGGAGTAGGATGGTAGGATTCTCTTCAGGATTTGGCGATTCGGCCTCCTTCACGAGTTTCCCCATGATTAATTATTATTTTATTAAACCATAGATATCTATCTTTATTTTTGGATGTGTTTTAGTTTTGTTTCCATTTGTTTCTCCCCTCTATATTCACCTTATCGCTGTCTCACTTCTCATATATCCCTGTTGTTTTGTTGTAGTTGTGTCTTTTTTTTATGGTGTTTGTTTGCTGTAATGAGACTTTTGTTCTCCGGTTTTTGAGTGTTTTTGATCATCGGGTGTTCCTTGTTTCATGATGGTGTGTGTAGTGTGTGTGTGTGGGTGTGTGTGTGGTGTGTGTGTGTGTTTGTGTGTGTGTGTGTGTGTGGTGTGTGGTGTGGTGTGTGTGTGTGTGTGTGTGTGTGTGTGTGGTGTTGTTTGGTGTGTGTGTGTGGTGTGTGTTGAGTGTGATTGTGTGTGTGTGTGAGTTGTGTGGTGTGTTGTGTGTGTGTGGGTGTGTGTGTGTGTGTGTGTGTGTGTGTGTGTGTGTGTGTGTTGTGCTGTGGTGTGGTGTGTGTATGTGTGTGTGGTGTGTGTGTGTGTGTGTTGTGTGTGTGTGTGTGTGTGTGTGTGTGGTGTGTGTGTGTGTGTGTGTGTTGTGTGTGTGTGTTGTGTGAGGTGTGTGTGAGTTGTGGTGGTGTGTGTGTGTGTGTGTGTGTGTGTGTGGTGTGTGGTGTGTGTGTGTGTGTGTGTGTGGTGTGTGTATGTGTGTGTGTGTGTTTGTGTGGTGTCAGTGTGTTGTGTGTGTGTGTGTGTTGTGTTGTGTTCGATGTGTGTGTTTGTGTATGTGTTTGTGTGTGTGTCCTGTGTGTTGTGTTTTGTGTATGGGTGGTTGTGGGTGTTTTAGTTGTGTTTATAATTATATTTTGGTGATGTTGTGTTTTTGTGTTTTCTCTGTCACTCATGGTTCTTTTCCTCCTTCTTGGTTACTTATTGCCTTTCCATGTATGCAGTTTCCTCCTGAATGATGTTGTATCTTAATACTGATTATTTTCTATTATATATCTCTTTTCTATATCAACGTTTCCCTCTTTTGGTATACGTCGGTCTTCTTTATATATTTATAAATCTTATTTCTTGTAGATACTCCTTAACATTTGATTTCCATTCCACGCCCTTCATTAATTTCTTGGTCAACAACTCTTATAGACTACTTCTTCATTCTTATGTCAGGATTCCTTGTTCATGAGGCCCCAGTTAACCCAGTGGTCTGTGGCAAGCCTCTGAAGCTCTGCTGGACTACTGCGAAACCGAAAGCGCATGTGTTTCATTGCATACACACCATGCCGACATCGTAAAAGTCTACTTATTGTGTCACATCTCGCCCCTTGGATGTCAGCTCTCGATAACGCCACACCACCATCTTGCCTCATTACGATGTACTGGGCAATAATTTACCAATCCTTGTTTTAATTTGCCAAAAGATCTTGGGATGTAGGTCTTGGCGTTGGGATATTTTGTGTCTATCTTGGGACTTTTGAAGGGATCTTCAAGTATTTATTCAGGGATTTATATCAGGTACTGTACAAGAACGGAACTATGCTTACCTTCAGATAAACGACTGCATATATACATGAATAATCCGTTCTAATTTCTGGGGGACCAATCACAATTGTGGCACCCTTGAATTCACCTCACCGTCTCTCGCAAGCGACTTGCTGCACTTCGTCACCCAGCTATTTCAACTCCCAACCACAACCATACCTCAACCCAATACGTTTGGTTTAAATTAGATATGAAATGCCGGATCAGATTTCTACACCTTGATGTTAATGTGATTTGCATCCAATTCTGTAATGATCATCGTTTTTCTCACATTCCCGCACTGGTGGCACTAAAATTGTGATTTTTGCTCCCTCCGCAGTCAGGGATAGAATTATTCATCCTCCAGTATAAAACAAATATGTGCGGAGTTGATCTGGTCATTGATAGTGCATCATATTGGATCTGGTCCATATTTCGTCCGTCATTATCTTGCAACTTTTAAGGGTAAGCAGCTTGGGAGTAAGATCCTTATATGTGTTGGTCAATCATCTTTGGAACTTTTACGGTAATAGAGCTTGGAGTTAGATCTAGACCATGGTTGGTCATTCATCTTGTACTTTTAAGAGTTGTACAGCTTGGAGTTAGATCTGGGCCATTATTGCCCCCATATTTGAACTTTTTAAGAGTAGTAGCTATACAGGTCGGAGTAGGATGGTAGGATGCTCTTCATGATTGGCGATGCGGCGCTCGCCTCCAACGAGTAATCCCCATTTTAATTAATGATTTAATTATTTCCATTATGTATCTATCTTGATTTTTGATGTGTTTTAGTTTTGTTTTCATTTTTTCTCCCTCATATTTCACCTTTATCGCTGTCTCACCATTTCTCCATATATCCCTGTTTTTTTGTTGTGTTGTGGTCTTTTTTAATGGTGTTTGTTTTGCTGTTGATGAGACTTTTTGTTCTCGTTTTTGTGTGTTTTTGATCATCGGGTGTTTTCCTTTGTTTCATGCGGGTGTGTGTTAGTGTGTGTGTGTGTGTGTGTGTGTGTGTGTGTGGGTGGTGTGTGTGTGTGGTGTGTGTGTTGTGTGTGTGTGTGTGTGTGTGTGTGTGTGGTGTGTGTGTGTGTGTGTGTGTGGTGTGTGTGTGTGTGTGTGTGTGTGTGTGTGTGTGTGTGTGGTGTGTGTGTTTGTGTGTGTGTGTTGTGTGTGTGTGTGGTGTGTGTGTGGTGAGTGTGTGTTGGGTGTGAGTTGTGTGTGTGTGTGTGTGTGTGGTGTGTGTGTGTGTGTTGTGTGTGTGTGGTGTGTGTGTGTGTGTTGTGGTGCGATGTTTGTGTTTGTGTATTGTTTGTGTGTGTGTTTGTGTTTGTGTGTTTGTGTTGTGGTGGGTGTGTGTGTTTTAGTTGTGTTTTTATAATTATATTTTGTTGTTTGTGTTTTTTGTGTTCTCTGTCATCATGGTTTCTTTTCCTCCTTCTTGTTTACCTTATTCTTTCCATGTATGCAGTTTCCTCCTGATGATTGTATCTTAATATTGATTATTTTCTATTAATAATATATCTTTCTGATATCACGTTTCATCTTTTATATACGTCGTCTTTTATATATATTTTATAAATCCTTTATTTCTTGTAGATGTTCCTTAATTTGATTTCATTCCACGCCCTTCAATTAATTTCTGGTCACACTCTTTAAACTACCTTCGTCAATTCTATCAGGAATTCTTTTGCATAGTCCCATCCAGTTACACCCGTGGGCTGTGGCAGCCTTCCTGAAGGCTCTGCTGAGCTACTGCGAAACCGAAACCGCAGTTTTCAATTGCATACAAACCAGGCCGACTTCGTAAAGTCTACTTATTGTGGTCCATATCTCGCCTTGATGTCAGCTCTCGATAACACACATGACCAACATCTTCCTACTACGATGTACTCAGATATTTACCAATCCTTGGTTTTTGCCAAAAGATCTGGGATGTAGGTCTTGGCGTTTGGATATTTTGTGTCTATCTTGGGACTTTGAAGGATTATTCAAGTATTTATTCAGTGGTTTATATCAAGGTAACGGTACTCCGGAAACCTATGCTTACCTTCAAAAAACGACTGCATAAACTACATGATAATCCCGTCTAAAACTTGGGACAAAAATCCCCAATGTGGTGGCACCGCTTGATTCACCGCCACCGTCCTTCTCGCAGCGACTTGCTGCCCTTCGCCCCAGCTATTTCAAACTCCCAACCACAACCATACTCAACCCATACTTTGGGTTAAAATTAAGATATAATGCCGGAAATGCAGATTTCTAACAACCCTTGATGTTTGATGTGATTTTGCATCCAATTCTGTAATGATCATGGTTTTTCCTCACATTCCCAGCACGTGGTGGCACTAAAATTGATTTTGCTCCCGCAGTTTCAGGGATAAGAATTATTATCCTCCATATCAAACAATATGTGGGAGTTGGATCTGGTCTTGATAGGTGCATCATATTGGAATCTGTGCCATATTTGGTCCGGTCATTATCCTTGCAACTTTTAAGGGTAGAGCAGCTTGGGAGTAAGATCCTTAGATGTGGTTGGTCAATCATCTTGGAACTTTTACGGGGGTACTAGAGCTTGGGTTAGATCTGGACCAGGTTTTTGGTCATCTCATCTTGAAATTTAGAGTTGTACAGCTTGGAGTTAGATCTGGGCCATTATTGGGCCCCCATATTTGGAACTTTAAGAGTAGTAGACTATAAGGTCGGAGTAGGATGGTATATGCTCTTCAGAGATTAGCGATAGGGGGCTCCCTCCACGAGTGTTCCCCATGATTAATTAATTTATTTATTTAATTAACCATTAGCTATCTATCTTTTATTTCTGATGTTTTTTAGTTTTGTTCCATTTTTGTTCTCCCCCTCTATATTCACCTGTACGCTGTCTCACACCTTTCTCATATTCCCCTGTTGTTTTGTGTGTTGTTGTTGTGGTCTTTTTTTATGGTGTTTTGTTTTGCGTAATGAGACTTTTGTTTCTCGTTTTTGTGTGTTTTTTGATCATCGGGTGTTCCTTTGTTTCATGAGGGTGTGTTTATGTGTGTGTGGTGTGTGGTGTGTGTGGTGGTGTGTGTGGGTGTGTGTGTGTGTGTGTGTGTCTTGTGTGTGTGTGGTTGTGTGTGGTGTGTGTGTGTGTGGTATGTGTGTGTGTGTGTTTTGTGTGTGTGTGTGAGTGTGTGGTGTGAGCTGTGTTGTGTGTGTGTGTGTGTGTGTGTGTGTGTGTGTGTGTGTGTGTGTGTGTGTGTGGTGTGTGTATGTTTTGTGTGTGTGTTTGTGTGTGTAAGTGTGTGTGTGTGGTGTGTGTGTGTACGGTGTGTGTGTGTGTTTGTGTGTTGTGTGTGTTGTGTGTGTGTGGGTGTGTTGTTGTGCGATGTGTGTGTTTGTGTATGTGTTAGTGTGTGTGTCTGTTGTGGTGTGTTTTGTGTGTGGGTGGGTGTGTGTGGTTAGTTGTGTTTTACAATTTATCTTTTGTGATTTGTTGTGTTTTGTGTTTCTCTGTCACTCACGGTTCTTTTTCTCTTCTTGTGTTACCTTATTCATTTCCATGTTGGTCACGTTTCTCCTGAATCATGTGTATGTTAATCTGATTATTTTTTTCTATTATAATATATCTTTCTATATCACGTTTCCATCTTTTGTATACGGGTCGTCCTTTTATATATCTTTATAAATCTTTATTCTTGTAGATGTTCCTTAAATTTGAGTTCATTTCCACGCCCTTCATTAATTTCTTGGTCTCACTCTTTATAGACTACCTTCTTTCAATTCTTATTCGGAATTCCTTGTCATAGTCCATCCATTAACCCCGTTGCTGTGGCAAGCCTTCCTAAGGCCTCTGCTGAGCTACCTGCAGACCGAAACCGCAGTTTCAATTGCATACAAAAAACCAGGAGCCGACATTCGTAAAGTCCTACTTATTGTGTCACATATCCCTTGATGGTCGCTCTCGATAACACACAGGCCCGCCCGCACCACCATCTGCCTCATTACGATGTAACGCAGATCTTTACCAATCATTGGTTATTTGCCAAAAGATCTTGGGATGTAGGTCTTGGCGTTGGGATATTTTGTGTCTATCTTGGGACTTTTGAAGGGATTATTCAAGTATTTATTCAGTGGTTTATATCAAGGTACGGTACAACGGAACCTATGCTTACCTTCAGATAAACGACTGCATAAATACATGAATAATCCCGTCTAAATCTTGGGACAAAATCCCAATGTGTGGCACCCTTGAATTCACCTCAACCGTCTCTCGCAAGCGACTTGCTACCCTTCGCCCCAGCTATTTCAACTCCCAACCACAACCATACCTCAACCCAATACGTTTGGGTTAAAATTAGATATAATGCCGGATGCAAATTTCTACAACCTTGATGTTGATGTGATTTGCATCCAATTCTGTAATGATCACTGTTTTTCTCACATTCCCGCACTGGTGGCACTAAAAATTGATTTGCTCCCGCAGTTTCAGGGATAAAAATTATTATCCTCCTATATAAAACAAATATGTGGGAGTTGGATCTGGTCATTGATAGGTGCATCATATTGGAATCTGGTCCATATTTGGTCCGTCATTATCTTGCAACTTTTAAGGGTAGAACAGCTTGGAGTAAGATCCTTAGATGTGGTTGGTCAATCATCTTGGAACTTTTACGGGTAATAGAGCTTGGAGTTAGATCTGGACCATGGTTGGTCATTCATCTTGGAACTTTAAGAGTTGTACAGCTTGGAGTTAGATCTGGGCCATTATTGGTCCCCCATATTTGAACTTTTAAGAGTAGTAGACTATACAGGTCGGAGTAGGATGGTAGGATGCTCTTCAGGATTGGCGATTCGGCGCTCCTTCCAACGAGTGTTTCCCATGATTAATTAATTATTTATTAATTAACCAATAGCTATCTATCTTTATTTCTGGATGTGTTTTAGTTTTGTTTCCATTTTTTTCTCCCCTCATATATTCACCTGTATCGCTGTCTCACCTTTCTCATATATCCCTGTTGTTTTGTTGTTGTTGTGGTCTTTTTTTTATGGTGTTTGTTTTGCTGTAATGAGACTTTTGTTCTCGTTTTTGTGTGTTTTTGATCATCGGGTGTTCCTTTGTTTCATGAGGGTGTGTGTTAGTGTGTGTGTGTGTGTGTGTGTGTGTGGTTTTGTGTTGTGTGTGTGTGTGTGGTGTGTGTGTGTGTGTGTGTGGTGTGTGTGTGTGTGTGTGTGTGTGTGTGTGTGTGTGTGGGGTGTGTGTGTGTGTGTGTGTGGTGTGTGTGTGTGGTGTGTTGTGTGGTGTGTGTGTGTGTGTGTGTGTGTGTGTGTGTGTGTGTGTGTGTGTATGTGTGTGTGTGTGTTTGTGTGTGTAAGTGTGTGTGTGTGTGTGTGCGCGTACTGTGTGTGTGTGTGTTGTGTGTGTGTGTGTGTGTGTGTGTTGTGTGCGATGTGTGTGTTTGTGTATGTGTTTGTGTGTGTGTCTGTGTGTGTGT
>JACEEZ010017139.1:0-22358 GCA_016584305.1 Chionoecetes opilio
ATTTACATCAAAAACCGGGGTCACGTGGGGCGGGGGGGCACACTGTTAGGGAGGCACTGTGGCAAGGAACCAGGGCTTCTGATGCCACATAGATCGAAGGGTTTTAGGGTATCGTCATCACAGGCCCAAAGCAGGTTACGGAAAGCCATGGCCATTGGGGGGGACCTGAGGGACAATGTTTCAGGGGGTGGGAGGGGGGGGGGCACATGCCCCTCGTAGCTTCGTCACGGCTATACCATCTGAGTTATATAAGGTAGAAAGAAAATGAGCAAAAACCCCATTTTTTTGCAGGCGGACAAACAACCCAAATACATTAAGCTTCTCCTCCCTCTTTCAAACAGTGGCACCGCCAGGAAATTTTGACGGGGTTGGCCAAGGTTGGATACAGACTAGTGGGGAGGGCCCATGGATTGCCTTTAAAAAAATAAGGTTTTGCATTTTCAGTAGACCTCGATTCAGTAGGGGGTGGCCAATGAGTTTTCAGGGGTGGCCGGGGCCCCCCCTTTAAGCTAGCCGCTACTGGCCCATCTTTCTCTCTTTCCCACTCCCCCCCTTTTCTCTCCTTTTACCTTACGCTGCAGAAATAGAAAAAAAAAGAACAAAATAAAGCTTTGTTTGGCCAAAAATAATCTCTTCCTCCTTCCACCCCGCTGACACACACGCGTCCTATCCCCTTGCCGGCTACTCCGCGGGCCCCCGTTTCGGAAATCAAGGAATAAAACGCTTCGAAACATAAACCTTTCCCTTTTTCTTCCCCCCCCTTACCTTTTACCTTTACCAAAATTTCTTGCCCTTAACGTTATCCCAGTTTTAAACGTTAGTAAATGGTTCTAATATTTGGTATAGTGAGTTTTTTTTTGAAAGTTTTTTGAAAGATATATTATATAATACTAGTGCTTCGAACTCTTAACAGTGCCCGCAGATGATTGGGGTAGGATAAAAGGGGTTGTTTTTTAATAGTTTGTGGGTTTGTTTTTAAAGATGGTTTCTTTGTACGGGCGAGCTGGAATCTATCAAAAGGGGGGGGCCTGGGGGGGGGGGGGGGAAAGCAACCTCCCTTTTGGGCTAAAATTTCCCCCCTTCCTTTCTCTCCCCCAAAATTTGTTCAGGCCCTTTACAGGGTCCTAGCATGTTTTTAGGGGGGGAGACAAACATCCAATTTACTCAGAAGCCTCTAAAACCCATTTTTGGGATAACGGTAATTTCACTTGAAAATCTTAGATTAGATTTTAAAATTTGAAGACTATCCAGAAGCAAACGGGACCTTTCCGGTCATCAGTGAGATGGGAAAAAACCCATTAAAGGGATACACCCCAGAACCCCTGGCACTTGACACACAAAAGGTCCCGCCATCCTTTTGTCAACACAGTCCGCACAGTAGACCCTGGGAAAGAAGCGATGAGAATACGAAGTCAGGTTGACAGATGCTACACACTCCATCCATGACCCAAAAGAAAAACAATTGCCCCTTTTAGACGCCAAAACCAAAGCGAAGAGTAAGAGGTCGGAAAATGTCATGTGAAGGATGACGTGGCCCTCTTTTCCCCTTTACATGTCACACAGCCCCGGATGGGGCCCCGGGACACCCTTCAGCATGAAAACCCCCTACCCCCCTTTCTTGGTGAAAGAGGGAAGTGGACAGGGAAGAAGTCCATTACCAACATTCTGGCCAGAAGCGCAAGAAAAACCCCTCGGGCTCTTTGATGTTGGGTGCTCGGGTGCTGTGTGGTACACCCCCCCCAGTGACTGGCATCACTACATTCGATTATGAAGTGGAGTGTTTGTTCCCCACATCATGGGGCAACGGGAAACCTCTATGAGAGTAGATGGGGTAGGGGACAGGTCCCTGGACAACAGTATAAAAAGAAAACCAGAGAGAAACGGGGGAAAGGTGAGAAGGAAGGTGGCAGGCCAGCCAAGGTCCCGGGCAATTGCCGTTTTTCCTGCGTACCCACAAACAAAGGTAAAAACTTTTCCCAGTTCCATCAAGAAGATTGTACCACTATTTTCCCAGACGGAAAGCAGGCTTTGAAACATCGGGCCTCTTAGTTGCAGTGGCATGACCACTCGATGCCCCCATGGACCCGAAGAGGCAGACCAAGAATTGGCCCATCTACAAGACCCCCAGAGAGTGGAGCCCACATGTTTGGTCGACGGGATACGACGTTTTTTGTCATCCTCATCGGGAAGTATCACTTTCTAGCCAAAGATCCATCGGTAAAAATCTGGGTCCCCTTTCGCAGTGGCAAAAACTTTTTTTCCCCAACTTTCAATCCCATCGTGTACTCTGGGCAAAGAAAATCCACAGCGCTACCGTTTTTCCCACAGCTTCAAGGGGTGATACGACTTCTTTTTTTTTGGAAAGGGGGGAAAAAGTGGGTTTTTGGGAAGCGGGGTTGCCTATACCAAGTCACAGATGCCTTAAAATTTCTCGTAGAACATCAAAACACAAATCACCCTGGATTGCCAGGAGTTCCAGATCTGGAACGTTTTCCAGTCGTTTTATATGACAACAGCCCTCTGGTGTCGGGGGAAGAAGCAAGAAAAGGAATTTGCCAGAAAAACAGAACGATGGGGGAAAAATTCCCCAACCAAAGGCCCTCGCAGAACAAGCTGCAGTGTACCCGGGGCACTGGACAACCTGTCCCAAGGCCAACAACAGACACCAATGTGAAGGGCGGTTGGACACGGATGCAGAAAAAAAAAGTCCTGGGGTTTCCCGCTGGAGTCGCAGCCTGCGGCAGCAAAGGCTGTAAGTGAAAATTGTGAAGTGGGGGCCTCAAAAATCTGAGGTTGTGGCGGGAGGTCATGCAAGAAAGCCAGCTGGAAATCACCGAACTGTGCAGCTGAAAAGTAGAAGTAGACACATAAATTTTCAATTAAGAAACATCCTGCATTTGATTGGTGCTTAACAAAGACATGGCATTCCCGCAGCGTACAGGAAAAAACATGATTTTTGATAATGAGCTTAATGAATACTTATTTTCATAAGCACCGTCAGTAGATTAACCACTGTCATTTTTTAATTGCAAGGGGGTATGTTTTAAAAACGTGTTTTGCTAATAAACTACATGGGTTTCGCGATGTTTCCCCAGGGGGTTTAAAGTGAATAAATATTTAATTTTTGTTTTTTTTTGACAGCCCTATTGGAATATTTGTTCTGGAGTTATTTAAAAAAAATAATAATAAAATTCATCCAAAAAACATTATCCTTATGACTATTCTTTTAAAAAAAACCCCTTTTCCCTAATTTTCCACATGCGGAAAAGCAAAAAATAAAGAAGCTTCCTTTTAGCCCTTGAGTGTGGGATCATTTTCCCCCTCTCAAAATCTAGTAGGGGCCTGTAGGTGCCTGAAAAAATGTTGGGCTTTTTTCCCATGTCCCCCTCATTTCACTAAGCTGCCCGGGCAATAGAAGGGTCGAAGGGTAGCTATAAGGCAATTTTTTAAAATCAGATCAGTGGGGGTGTTTTAGCATTAATTTGATACATAATACGGCAGCCATGGCCAGTAGGGGGGCACCCGGGGGGGCCAGGGCCCCCATACTACGCCCCTGCTGCCCGGGCGTGCTTTTCTTTGATTTGGGCCCTAAAACGGTGATTTTCCTTATGGTAAGAAAGGAACATTTGGGATTAAAGTTTCCAAACACCACACCCTTCCCGCCCTTTTGCAGCGCAAAAATCAAAGCAAAACGCCACATAGGGAATGGGAGTCAGGGTTGACACAAGTAAGCTGTAAATTATTTAAAAATTTTAATAACGTAAAAATTAAACGGGTTTAAAATCAGTATCAATTAATAGGTACTCCCCAGGGGCCCAAAACCCTCCTGACATAACAAGGGGGGGTGCATCCCCCCCAGACTCTCCCCACAGTTCATAACCCAAAATGGGGATTTATTACGAAACTAACCTCGCAGGATGAGGGGGGGGGCGCCCCCGACCCCCCCTTTAAAATTTTTTCTTTCCCACGGCTGTTATGGACAAAACGTTCAGGGACTTTAAAAACACCGATTGTGTATTGGTTTATAACTCACTTTTACCAATTAAACAATTACATTTTCACCAAAAACGCACAAACCTTGTTCACAGTGAAAAAACACTGTTCCCCAGACAAGGAAATTAGGGGGGGGAGACAGAAAGGGGAGGCGTGATTTATCATCTAATATACGTCATCAATATACCCCTTTCCCTCTTTCCGAATTTGTTTTACAATAACTTTGTCCCAAAAAATTTTTTCCCAATTCCCTTTCCCAGCCCCTACCAAACCTCTCACACCTATACAGTAACCAGTACAAACCTGTCTTCACTCCAGACATCGGGGGACTTTCCAATCTCTTTCCTCTCTGTGGTGGTTTTTCCCCAGCCCCTACAATCACCTTCTTAACCCCCCTCCCGCCTCCTTTTTTAAGCTATAACAAAGCCCCAACTTTAAAAACTTCCCTCGAACAGGTACCCCCAAAAACTCTTTTCTTTTTTGGCCCCGTTTAGGGGGGCGCACACACACACACCAAACAGTAAAACAAATCGGCGAGGTTTTCACACATGAGGCGGGCAAGGCAACCGTCGTTGCCTTTTCTCCCCGTTTTCGGTGTGGAACCGTCAAAATCAACGACTTTTGGGTAGGGGATTTAAATTTGCAGTGATATCAGCAAGTTGCTGATGATACTAAAGGGAGGTGGGTTTTTGGATCACAGTTGATGTAAACTATTGCCGGGAGACTTGATAAACTAACGAGTGGCAGTCAGTGGCAGATTGGAATTTTTAAAATTGATAAAAGGCAGCGTTTTGAAGTTGGTAGAAAAAACCCCGGTAATAGAACACCTAAGCAAGTTCGCTGATAAGACAGAAGGTGAAAAAGATCTTTTATGAGGGGGAGCCCCGACCTTCGACCCCAGGGAAAAAATGATTTTTAGGCCAGAAATAGAGCTAATAGAGTATTAGGATTCATTACCAGAAGTGTTAAAAGTAGAAGTGAAGAAGTTATTCTAAAGCTTTATCTGGCTCTAGTCAGGCCCCACCTATACTATGCGTTCAGTTTTTGGGCTCCATATACAGGATGGATATAGCCTTGTTAGAAACAGTGCAGAGAAGATGACCAAATGATACAAGGATGCGTAAATTTTGTTATGAGAAGAATTGAAGTTATTAAAATTACACTCACTCGGAGAACGCAGAGTAAGGGGCGATCTGATAGAAGTTTTTAAGTGGATAAAGGGATTTAATAAAGGAGAGGTAGGAAAAGTTCTTACGGTTTTTAACCAGGGTAGAATAAGAAGTAACGGATTCAAGCTGGAAAAGCGTAGATTTAGAAAGGAAACATGGAAAAACTGGTTCACAAATAGGGTGGTGAATGAGTGGAATGGTCTCAGTAGACAGGTAGTTAGTGCGGAGTCATTAGGGAGCTTTAAAGAGGAGCTGGATATATGGTTCATAGATGGGGATGAAAGGTGGATGTAGGTAGTGTTAGGTGACAGGAGCTACCACGTGTAGGCCTCGCGGCCTCTTGTAGTTTCCTTATTTTCTTATGCTCTTATGTTCTAAGGCAAACGCTCTCGAGACTCGGCGCTCCACCCAGGGCCATCACGTGATCCTGAATGATGGCTGATGCGGCTCCAAGGCAAAGACTGTATACTAAAAAAAGACGGGAAATTATTCCTATCCAACATAGCAATAAGTGTAGCCAGAAAAATGCCAGATAGCACCCGATTCTTGTGTTTAGAGCGCATCTATTGAGTGGACGAAAAACTACCTCAGTGGTTCCAAATATTGCTAGCCTTTTATTTTCTATTATTTCAGGAAAATATTAGATATATTAAGTGAAATTGGGGTCATATATGTATGCACACAGTACAACGTAGTGTAGTGTCGTGGTCAGGGAAGCGGTACTGGGCGGTAATATTTCGGTGGAGGAGCAGGAGCATACACCGTCTTGTCACCACCACGGTAGCTCAAAGAGTGGATGACTGGACGTCCGAGTTGATTCAAAGCAGAGAGCTTCCCGAGAGGTGTCACTCGGGTGATTTAACATGGCGCGCCATTTTGATTTCATGGACGGCAGCGATCCTAGCGGACGGGGGGCTCTGACAGTCGCCCGTGCAGAAAGAGGGGGAATCTCATCTCCTTTTGGTGATGATGGGGTGATAATGGAAGGTGGGAGAGAGGGACGGAAAGGAGAAATAAGGAGTAAAGAAGATAGTCAGAGGAGGAAACTGACGAGGAAAGAAAGAAGGAATCAAAGAAGGGGGAATTCCTCCACTCACCATTACCCATCACCCCACAGGCCCACACCCATTCACTCACCCATTACCCCACACGCGTTACCCATCTTCCCCCCCACCATCACTCACCCATTACCCATCACCCACACCCATTCACTCACCCATTACCCATCACCCCACACCCATTCACTCACCCATTACCCATCACCCCGGACCCATTCACTCAACCATTACCCATCACACCACACCATTCACTCACCCATTACCCATCACCCCACACCCATCCAGAATTAGGTTAGGATACGAACAAGAGAACATACGTAATATAAACGGCAAAACCAACAACAGAGGAATGGCTACATGTGCGGCAATCAGCATTAAGAACACAGTCACCCGATTTCCTCTCACTCATTATACTCTGTTATTGTTTTTTACGACGTGAAAAATCCTGACCTCTTGCTACTTACTGACTGATATTTGATGCCAGGAGAAGGGAATACTATACGCTTCTTCTAAATTTCAGTTGTATTCTATCATAGTTAACCATAATATCAGGCAAACATAGGCATCATTCTAAGCATGAGACTTTAAGATAGAATGGAATTTTCGCATGGTAAAAAAAAAGAAAGAAAAAAAAGACTATAATTCTCCCTAACTCACCCATCACCCATTCACTCACTTACCATCGTTGTGCCAGTTAAGATTTACCCATTACCCATCAACCATCATCCCCCACCCATCACCCATCACACCCCTTCCATTACTCATCACCCCCACCCATCACCTCCCACCTATCACCCATCACACCCCACCCATTACCCATCACCCGCCACCCATTACCCATCACCTCCCACCTTTCACCCATCACACCTCACCCCCCACCCATTACCCATCACACCCCACCCATTACCCATTACCCATCACCCCCCACCCATCATCCATCACACCCCACCCATCACCTATCACCCCCACACATCATCCATCACACCCCACCCATCACCTATCACCCCCAACATCACCCATCACACCCCAACCATCACCACCCATCACCCCCCAACCATCACCCATCACACCCCACCCATCATCCACATATATTTGCGTCTTGAGGGTATTGAAAAGGCACAGCACCGGAACACAGTAATTATATTTTGACATGCGTCCCCCCCGTCCGCTAGGATCGCTGCCGTCCATGAAATCAAAATGGCGCGGCCTGAGTGACACCTCTCGGGGAAGCTCTCTGTTCAAAGATGTTGTTGTTGTTGTTGTTGTTGTTGTTGAAGGGCAGTGATGCCGAAGTCGACGATATTCGCCCTGGTGTACAGCCGTGAAGTAATCACAGTATGATTGCACAGGAGGTATATACTGACTACTGATTTTGCAACGGCACCACTTAAAGTGCTTAATTACGGAATTTATTTAATTTCTGCCCACAATATAGTTCCTTGGTGTCTATTTTGACATGATGATATTCTAATATGACTATTCACCTTTACATGGTGTTGTAACATCAACGACTTCATCCGTATATGTTGATTTCCAGGCAATGCAGTAAAACATGTTTCTTAACCCTTTCACGCACGGTGACGCGATCACGTCAAAACGGGCCCGTCTACATCTGAGCTTTTGACGCGAATTGCGTCAAAAAATATTAAAAAATTCGCCAAAAATAAAGTATTTATCAGAATCGCGTCAAAATTTACTGCGTCAAAGATCCAAGCTAGGCCTATAAATAAACTAATTGCCAACTCGCTCGTGAGGGTGGATTTGAAGTGATAAGGGCTTGTATCCCAGCTCACTCCCAGCAGGCAGCCTGTCAGCGCAGACTGCCCGTCCCTTTAAAACGTGTCCCGAGCCGGGTAATATTAAGCCATACTTGTAGCCTAATCCGTCTACCAACATGTGTTTCAGTTTTCCTCCATTTTCTCAAGAACTACTGGCCATATGAAAATTCTAATGGTAGCGTTGGAATCCTCATAAAAATCCGCTTTTATTGGCATATAAACCATAAAAAGTTGACTCAGGAAGTATCGAGCTACGAAGTGGTGAACGTATGTATTTCTTATTTCTCTTTACTCAAGGTTTTTTCTAAGTCGTTAAACTCCGCTATTTATTTGCATTTCTTGTTATTTTTGTCTTTCATAAAGTAGAATAATCTCTTGCGAAACCAACGATATATAATAATGCCAGGAAAAAAGAATAATCGTGGTTGAAATTGATAACATAACCCAAAAAAATTCACCGCAGAGTCAAGCCATTACGCGCGGCCCCTTAAGGCCCCATACACGGTGCGATTGGTCGTACGACCATCGGACAGAAACTGGGCCCGATCCAGCAAAAAAGTGTAAGTCAAGCCCGGGGAAGTATTGGGGTAAATGCTACTCCGGGCGAACCCCCGCCCCCCTCTTGCGCCGAGGCTGTTTGATAAACGCCCGGGTGGACTTGCGCCGGGGCAGGGGGAGATCTCGGAGATCTCCACAGAGACAGCTGATTGGCTGGCGAATACAAATTTACGTCATCCTCGTAATAGCGAATCACAACAGTGTTATATCATCTATTCAGATCTATCAGCCAACACAGGCTGTCACGTGATAAATAATGTTACAAACATTACAGCTGATTTCAGCTGGCAACTGGGGTTTACACAACAAATCGATGTAATATGTTTAAAGCGATAAGAAGGGTTTGATGATGATATTGAAGAATTTCAGTATACGAGTAAAAAAAAACCCCCCCCCCCTAAAGGGCGTTTCCCGGGCCCCCCGGAAACCCCGTTTTTTAAGGGGGCGAAAGCCCCCCCCGGGGCGGGAAAACCCCGGGGTAAAACCGTAACCAAAAACAGGGGGGACGGGGCCCGGGGAAAAAGGAAACAGCCCCAACCGTCCCCCGGGGGGGAAGGGGCCCGGTGGAACCAGTAGGCCCCCCATAAGGGAAAGGGGGGCCCCATTGAAAAAGGGAAAAACAACTGGGCGGTTTGGGTCGTTTTGGGAGAAAATTTTTTTTAAAAGGGCCTTTTTTGGAGTGTTTTTTGGGGAAAAAAAAAAAAAAAAAAGAAAAAAAAACTACCCAAATTTTGGTTAAAAGCCCCAAAAATTTTTAAAAGGAACCCGGGGGGGAAAACCAACCAACCCCACAAAGTATTTTTTTTTTGGGGGGGGGAAAAACTGTCTTGAACAACCCCGGGAAAAAAAAAAAAGTTTTAAAAAAGAAAACCGCCCTTTGGGGGGGGCAACTTTTTGAGGCAAAAAAAAAAAAAAAAAAAAGAAAAAAAAACTTAAACCAAAAAAGGGGAAGAAAACCAACCCAAAAGGGGGGAAAAAACCCCCAACCCAAAGGTTTTTAAAAAACCAACAAGGTTTAATAAAAACCCAAAACCCCTTTAACCAAAAACCTTTTTTATTTTTATGGGTTTCGCAAAAAAATTTCCCTTAAAAAACCCTATTTCCCCAAAAAAAAAAAGGGGGTTTTTGAAAAACCGAAAATGCCCCCGCTTTACATGCTACTTCGGGCCAATAAGGTTCCCCCAAAAAACCTTTACGACGATTAAAAAAAACAATTTTGGGGGGAAAAATTTTAAAGGGCCCAGCTCCGGGGTTCTTTTTAAAAATTTTGGGCCCCCTTGGGCCCCTCCCTTTAAAATTCCGGGCAAAAGGGGCAAATCAGGTTTTCCTTTTTTTAATTTTGGGGTTTGGGCAACTCATCCCCAAGGTTTGGCCCTTGGGAATGGGGTTGGTTTGTTACCAAATTCCCTTTAACAAAAGGGAACTCTCGCCAAGAATGGGTTTTATGGGGTTAAGGGAAAAAAAAAAAAGAACTGCGGGGTTTTTTTAAACCCAAGGGTTTTTCCTAAAAATTTTCTTTTTAAAAAAAGGGGCTAGGTATTTTTTAAATAATATTTTCCTGGGAAAATTATGTTTGAAAAATGGAGGGACGGTTTTTTTAAAATGGATTTTTCCCGCCAAAAAAATTTGGTTTGGGAAAAAAGGGGGGGGGTTTTTTGGGGCCCTAAAACCCCCCAAATTTGTTTTTTGGGAAACTTCCCCAAACCCCCCGCGTTGGGCCCGTAAAACGGGGTTTTCGGGTGGGGGAAAAAAGGGAAAAAATGGGGGGTCGGAAAAACACGAAAATTTTTTAAAAAGGGGAAAAAATTTGGGTTTTTGGTTTAGGGAAAAGGGAAAAAAAGACAAACCCCTAATCTAAAAGAAATTTTTTTAAAAAAAAAACCCCTTATATTTCCTAGAAAAATTTTGCCAAACCAAAATAACCTAACCTAGCGGGGGGCTTGACCCACGTAAACAAACCTAACAACCAAAATTTAAAAAATCAAACC
Organism: Chionoecetes opilio; assembly: GCA_016584305.1. Classification (NCBI taxonomy): domain Eukaryota; kingdom Metazoa; phylum Arthropoda; class Malacostraca; order Decapoda; family Majidae; genus Chionoecetes; species Chionoecetes opilio. Next base: position 10,545 of record JACEEZ010017139.1, read on the forward strand.
CAAAAACCTAACAAATATCCCCACCCTAATAAATAAACCAAACCAAACCCCTATAGGGTTGGGGACCTTGGAAGGGGGTTTGTCGTATGAGTTTTAGTCTAAGACAACTATATCATTTCTCAAATGTATATAATTTGGAAAAATTCAGTGTTTGCCCTACTCTCCCATTCCCCCAAAAAGTTTGGGCACCTGGGGGGAATGCGGGTTTTTTCGGGTGGGGAAAAAATTTTTCGTCGGAAACCGTAATTTAAAGGTTGTTTAGGGGGTAAAATTCCCCCTAGATCTAGGGTAATTCCTTATATCTAAAAAATTTTTCCAACCAAATAACCAAACCTAGCGGGGGGCTTGACCCACCGAAACAACCTAACCAAAATCAACCAAACCAAAACCTCCAGGGGGGGGGGGGTTTTGGGGGGTTCTCAACATTATCCATTCTGTGACGATCGTCAGGTTCACAGTCTCTGGACTCAGAAAAATCCAATGAAATTTTCCCCAATCTAGAGTTTTCTTTAAATTTCATAATCAAAAAGTATGGGTTGGACAAAATATTTTGTACCCCCCGCCATATATCCGATTCACCCACCCCCAAACTTGTTTTTTGGGGGAGAGGGGGGAGTATGGGCAAACACTGAATAAAACCAAAAATTTTTTAAAGGTTAGCGGGGGTGCATTTAAAACGTCAGTATACTAAAAAAAAAAATAATATGAAAACGCATGTGGTAAAGGCGGTAGGGCCGTGCAGTTATCGTCCAATTTTAAAGAAAAAACCAACCCAGAAGTTTCCACATAAAAAGTTTTTTGCGAGTTCCATTTTAAAAGGGCAAATGAAAGAAAAAAAGGTTTTCGTTATTGGGCAATTTTTTTGCTTGTCCCAAAATAAATTTTAAAACTACACTTCAATACAATACCGGGAGGTCCCGAAGATACGAGCAGTTAGGTTCCACCTGGCATACTCGTAAAGCGAAATCTTGTATAACGAAACACATAACTAATGGTAAAATATAGGTTTGGTTCCAGGACCCATCAATAAAAAAGAAAAGCATTTTTTTCAAGCTAAAATAAACTATAGCAAACACAAGAAACACACAGCGACTATATTACCCACACTGTATTACCTATTCCGTAGAAAAAGCATTCTGAAAGAGAAAATAGCACACAAAATAACATAACTGCACATTAATTAAACAAAAAACATGCATAACACTCACAAGTGGTAATATTGTGTGGGGAGACAGGAAGCTGGCATGTAGCCAGCTGAGAGTCAATGTTTTCTCATTCAGATGAGATGCGCAGAGACGAGTTTGTGGGCAGCGGAAGAGGTCTGCGCACTCCTCCCTTGTCCCTTACCTACCCTACCCTCTCGAGTCTATTGTATCACGCGGCAGCACCGAGGATCTTTCCTCTTCCCCAAGTGATCAATGGGAGGAGGAAGAACTCTAACCCAGTCATCCCTGCAAACGCAGTCACCCCTGTTTTCTCAACGAGGTTCGAGAGAAAACAGGGGTGACTGCGTTTGCAGGGATGACTGGGTTAGAGTTCTTCCTCCTCCCCTTGATCACTTTGGGAAGAGGAAAGATCCTCGGTGCTGCCGCATGATACAATAGACTCGAGAGGGTAGGGTAGGTAAGGGACAAGGGAGGGGTGCGCAGACCTCTTCCACTGCCCACAAACTCGTCTCTGCGCATCTGAATCATTGTACATCGTTCAGGGATGTGAATTTTTGTAGGGCAAATTGTCGTATCGAGCCACCAGAATTATCATATTTTCAGATTGATTATCGTACAACCTTAGGTAAAATCATATAGTCAGTAAATGACTTTATAATTTTAGTAAATAACTTGTAATTTACTTTAGTAAATAACTTGTAATTTACTTTAGTAAATAACTTGTAATTTACTTTAGTAAATAGCTTGTTAATTTACTTTAGTAAATAACTTGTAATTTACTTTAGTAAATAACTTGTAATTTACTTTAGTAAATAACTTGTAATTACTTTAGTAAATAACTTGTAATTTACTTTAGTAAATAACTTGTAATTTACTTTAGTAAATAACTTGTAATTTACTTTAGTAAATAAACTTGTAATTTTACTTTAGTAAATAACTTGTAATTTACTTTAGTAAATAACTTGTAATTTACTTTAGTAAATAACTTGGTAATTTTACTCACCCAGTTTGAATGTCGTAGCATTGGATTTTCGACCTCGTATATTGAAAATAGACCCTAATTTACACATCTCGTATAATCGGATTCGTGTATACCGAATGCTCGTATAACGGGACCTCCCTGTACATGGACATTGGTTACGTAACATGTCAAAACCCCAGACTCCCCCAATCACTAAACTAACCCCCGCTATTCGGTCCCTGAATTCACAAACACGGGTAAAAGCTGTTTAAATATATAGATTGGATACTGTTATGTTAATAAATAAACTTGTAACTGTCGCTTAATAGGAACTCTCGCCGACGTAAAAAAAATGGAACATTCTCCGACGGTAGCGAGCATTCCTTCCGTTCGGGGACTGTACCATTAAAGGCTAGCAAACGTGACCTAACTACCATTCAGGGGCAATGAGGGTCAAGCGTCCTGAGTGACCTAACCATAGTGCAAGGTCACTGAGGGGCAGGCATCAGAACAAAAGTTTCATTCTCAAAAACGTCCAAATTACGATATAGTGAAACAACATTAATCTAGCCGCGGGATGCCAGGCTCGCCTCGTCCCACAACAATTCTGCTCACAGGACTCCGCTAGTGGTGTAAAAAACTGGTGCTGCCCAATAACGAACTAATACAAAAAAAACACCGAAGGCAGTACCTACACGACTGAGGCGGCCTCCCACCAAGGCTTGCATCTCCTAAACATTTGTAAACACACGCCGCTGCCGACTACCAATAGGCTTATATTTCAATCCTTACCTCGGTGGTAACGTCTATTAGGCATAATAAATGACATTTTATTTATATATATGAGATACACCTTCTCTACACCTCCTCATCGAGGTGGTGTAAATCTACGCCATAATATTGGCCCTGTGACGTCACGGAAATGGAGTAAGTACGCTTGCTGGATCCAGCCAGGGAGGGTTGGCGCAGACTTGCACCGAGGGGTAAAGTCTGGCGTTGTGACGTCATCGATTTGGCGCAGATGTAGCTCCTGATCCAAGAAAGTTTTCGAAAGAGGAGTATCTCAGACTTACACTGACATACACCGGCGTATGTGTTTGCTGGATCTGGCCCCTGGTTGGATCCAACCAGATTTGATCGTGAGTGGGGTGATTTTGGTCTGTCCGACCGACTGACAGCTGGTCGGATGCGACCAAGTAGTGTTTGGTTTTTAGATCCGACAGATCATCCGGTTCAGACCGGATCGCACCGTGAGTGTGCTGGTCGTGAGGCCAGCCGTCAGTTTCGCCACTGACAGCGTCGCGAGAGGACTACCAAGATGAATTGTTTCTCTAATGAGAAGCACTTTTGGACAGAATTCATCCAATTATATAGAAACTGAATGTTTGTGGAAAATAAAAAGCAGAGAGTAAATGGATACATTTAAGAAAAATGCAGCTTATGAAGTATTGGTAGAGAAACTCGAGGAGCGGGACAGTGAGCGACAGTGAGGCTAATGTTGAAACAGTAAAAAAAAAAAAAACGATATGAGAAGTGTGTGCCGGAAATATATTAAGAAAATAATTTCTGTGAATAGCCTCTGTAATATATGTAAAATATTTTTGTAATGTATGTAATGTATGTAAAATAATAGCCTCTATGAAATTTGGTGTGAACGCGGATGATGTTTACGCTCCTCAGTTGTGGTATCAGATTCCATCAAAAGTAATTCGATCCTCGTTGCATAGACCCATCATGGGAACCGCTCTCCACCGTTTCTATCACCAACTGAACTGGTCTTGAGGTGCGGTCGGATCGTTAGTGGGTGGTAGGAAATCCATCGGATCAGGTCTGTCGGATCAGATCGTACGACCAATCGTACCGTGGATGGGGGCCTTTAGAGAGCCCCAGACTGATGTCGCAGTGGACGGAAAAACTTATTAAACTTTTCGTGCGTGAAAGGGTTAATCTACACATCTGCAATTGTATTGTCACACTTCGTGTCTTTAGAATAGTCATAGCTCAATTGACGCTAACGCCCTCATCTAGAGGACGAAAGAACTAAAGAGTAACCTTAGCCTTTACTACACTTATTTTGAAGCTTTTCCAGTCTTTCATTAGTATACCGTCTTTGTCCAGGCTCCAGGCTGTCTGCCACATCACGAAACGTGCTGTGCTCTGATTGGCTGATCACACCTCCATCGTTTGTGCACAGGCGCCAAATCCGGCGTCACACCGGCCACCGCTTCCCTGCGCATGCGCTGACCCCTAACACACACGCACAAAGGCAGGTACCTCAACAGTAAAGAAGATCTTGGAAATTAATAATTGATGCTGGCATGAATGTGCCGCCCAGGTAATATGGGGTTAGAAATACTCCTTGTGATGAGAACTAAACGTTTAGTATACCTATACCTAAGAACCACCGATCGTGTATTGGTTGAATCTTTATATAAGTGTAATGTCACTTATACTTCTTGTTCTCCAATCTGCCAATTTTATTTTCCATCAATCAATATTTCCAAATTCTTCAACTTGTCGCTGACTTCGAGATCTGTGTCTCTGATTTTTCTGGTGTGTTTTCATTCCATCTTATTGGGGTTGGAAACACAGAAGGGCTGGGGTGTGCGGCGCGATGTTTATTGGAGACTTAACCTCTAATTACAGAGAGCTGACAGGACGACTGGTCACTGCCTCGCGGAGTCACAACTGCCCGCCTCGGGTGACGCTGATGTGTGGCGGGAAGATGAGGGTTGCCACACACCCCCACACTCCCCCCCCCAATTACACAAATAGCTCACCGTGGGCGGTGTAATGATAAAACAGAAACATTTGAAAAAGAGTGAAACGAGGGATACAAACACATTTTGTGATATGTATGGCACTCAGTGTGTTGCCTGAGGGGTGGCGTTACCTAACATGTAGTCCAGCAGGTGGCGTGGTGCCCCGTCTGTGGCGTTGAGGCCTTCCTTGGCTGGGCGGGGTGGCGCCAGGCATCGCTGTTGTCCCGTCGTCGTGCGCCTGAACGCACGTGAGAGGGCGCAGGTGGCGCCGGTTCCTGATGGTGGTGCGCCCGCTGCCGTTCAGCCGCACCAAGTACTGCCTGGGTGCCGTAGTCTCCAGGACAGTGCCTGCGTGATCCCAGCGCCCACTGCCGGGGTTTAGGATGCGGGTCCGTAGGCCGGGTGTGAGGGGCTCGAGGTTGTGGGCTGTTTGGTCATGCCGGGAAGCTGCACTGTCCCCAGAGCGGGCCATGGCCCGTTCGCGCTCCCGCAGCAGCCACGCCCATCGCTCGCTCACCTCATAGAGCGACGCGTCCACAGGTATGGCGTCCCGCAGCTGACGTCCTGTGATCAGCTGGCTGGGGAGGCTTCGGAGCCTGCGGGGGGGTGTTGAGGTACTGCATGATGGCCCATGCAGCGGCGTCGGTGTCCAGGGAGCCGTTCCGGCCAGTGTTGCCGCGTAGCAACCTCTTGGCACACTTTGACTGCCGCCTCTTGCGCGGCCGTTAGACTGGGGGTAATGTGCTGATGATACCCTCAGCCGCACCGCCAGGTGTCCGAGGAAGCCCCTGGATTCCTGGCTGCTGAGGTTCGTTCCCCCATCGCACGACAGCTCCTCTGGGATGCCGAAGCGCTTGAACCATCATCGGAACACCGTGATGAGGCGTGCACTGGTGGCGTCGCCTGACAGGTGCTCCACTTCGAGCCATCCCGAGAGCCTGTCAGCGACGGCGATATAGGTGTGGCCGTCCAGTTGAAATAAATCGCCACCACCTGCTGGATGGGTACTGCGGGGGCGGGGTGGGCAAGAGGGTCTCTGCGGGGCTGGAGGGGGCGTGCGTATCGCATACCGCACATTGGCGCCTCTTCTGTTCCCACCTCCGCGTCAATCCCTGGCCAGTAGACTGACTGCCTCGCCCTGCATAGCATTGAGTCCTGCCTGGTGCCCCGCATGAAGGTTTCGCGAGGACTGCACGCCTCAGGGCCGCAGGTATGACCAGCCGCGGGTGTTTCTCGTCACAGGTGTAAAGGACGATGTTCCCTTGGCAGGAGAAGTGGCGCCGCATCTTGAAGTACTGGCGGAGGGCGAGCGGCTCCCCAGTCCTTTCGTTCAGCCCAGCCGTCATTGGCTACGCATTCCCGCAAGAGCCGGTACTCCTCGTCCCGTGCAGCCTCTTCCTCCACTTGATGAAGGTCCACAACATGCCCCACCTCGTCCTCGGCTGCCGCGGCCAGTGAGCAGCGGTCATGGCTGCGCATACCAGCTCTTCATCGTCTTCGTCCGATCCTTCTGGCCCACCTGACAGGATCGGGTAGCGCGACAAGGCGTCTGCCGCGCAGTGGTGTCGCCCTTCAGGTACTTGATGCGGAAGGTGAACATTAGCGTCTTCTCTTTTAGGTTGAGGATCCGGGGGTTGGCTATGTCCTTTAGTTCCTTGTCTCCGAAAATCCTTGTAAGGGCCTTGTGGTCTGTGACGAGCGTGAGGTTTTTGCAGCCAAGGAGGAAGAGGCGTGCCTTCTTTAGGCACCAGGCGATGGCAAGCGCTTCCCCCTCGAGGGTGCTGTAGTTCCTCTCGGCCGCTGTGAGATGTCGGCTGCCACAGAGCACAAGTTTCCACCCGCCAGGGCAGCATAGCGGCGACTTCTCCGAGACACACTCGCAGTACTGCTGCAGGACAAGGAAGCCAAACCCTGGCGGCTGTAGTCAGTGAGGACTGCTGTAGGGCGCGACACACTCATAGAAGCGCAGTCCCTCGGCTGCCAGTCGCCCAATAGTGTCTTTGGCGGAGGTGAAGAGCGCCTCCAACTGCTTGTCCCAGTACACTGCCTTCCCACCCGGTTTCTTGAGTAGCTCCCTGAAGGGCTCCATGACAGGGGCGACCGCCAGGAAGGGCGCGACCTGGTTGACGAGGCCGAACCATGACCGCAACGTCAGTCAGGGTGGGCTGGGCGGGCATCTTGAAGTCGGTTTATGCTGTTGACGAGGTCGCGGGCTTGGCTGGTACCCTTCCCAGCCCAGGAGGTAGCCGGCAAAGGTGACGCTCCTCCTGCAGAAACGGAACTTGTCAGGTCGCAGGGTGACACCGCTCTCCATGCACCTCTGGAGAAAATTGTATGTGTGCCATGAAGGCGTCGCTGACGCTGCTGTCGTGGAGTAGAGTGTCGTCCACGCACTTGAGCTTCTGGGCACGTCGGTGATGTGTGTCGTGCAAAAGCTTTGTGAACGCGTCCTGCGAAGCGCAATGGCCCATGGGGGTGCGGCGGTACTGGTAGCGCCCCCCAGGGGGTGATGAATGTTGTGAGCTTGCGGCTCTCCTCGTCGAGGGGACCTGTGGTAGCCCGAGTATGCGTCGCTACGGTCTTAAATGTATGTTTGGGCACGCTAGAGACCGATGATCGAAGGGCGGTCTGGTGGTGGTGTGTCTCTCTGAGGCTCGCACGGTTAAGGCGCTGAAAGTCGACCGTGCGACGGGGCCTTCCGTCCTTTTTTTGGCACTACCACCATTCTGAAGCACCACTCGGTGGGCTCGCCTGCGGGCACCGCCTCAATTGATCCCTTGTCAACATCGTCGTCCAGCTGTCGTCGTACCTCTCAAAGAAGTGGAGCGGGACTGAGGCTGGGACGTGGACTGCGTGGGGGGCGTGTGTCGGGCCGTAGGTGGACGTGGTGAGGCGGACCGCTCATCTCTGGTAGCGGCGTGCGTCCCATGGCAAACACAGTGCGCCCGAAGTGCTCCAAGAACCATATCTCGAGGCGATCGACGTTCTCCTCTACAAGTTCGTGAGGTGGTGATTCCGGGCGACGTGGGTCTTGTGGGGTGTCTGATGGCTCCACAGCACACACACTGGTGGGCGAAAGGGGGCGCGGGAAGGTGTGATGGACCAGGCGAAGGGCCTTGCATGCCTTGAGCGATAGGTAGAGTTGTTGCACGCCTTCGGCTATGTAGATGCACTCTGTGGTGGAGACAGTCCCCACGGAGACCTGACATGTGATGGTTCCCAGGAGGCGCATGCTGCCCCCGGCAACGTGGGTGACTGCCGTGGGTGTAGCCTGGAGCTGACGTTGGGATATGCCGAGGTCCCCCCAACAGTAGGCGACCCGCCACAGACACTTGCGCCCCAGTGTCCGCCACTGCTGTGTAGGGACACGTGGCGCGAGGGCGTGAGCAGCTGATCACCACGGGCAGCCGACGCCGCCATCTCCACTCCTCCAACGATCACTGCACCGGAGGTAGGGTGAAGTTCGAATGGTGGGGCGGGCGGGGCGAGCGCCGGCCTGGGGGATGAGGGCCGGACACAGGCGCCAGAAGTGCCCCTTCTGGCCGCAACAACGGCATGTCGCTGCAAACGCTCTGCACTGACGCCCACCTGTACACTCAGATTCACCGCATGCTGGGCACCGCCTGCGTCCCCGCCGGAATCCGTCTTGGCGGGTTTTTCCTTGTCCGCTAAAGCCGGCGCGCGGGGCCCGACCTATGCGTAAGCGTGCGAGAGCACTCTCCCAACGTCTATTAGAGTGGTAAAGATTTGACCATGGAGATATAGAGGGTTTGATCAGGCGATGTTTATTGGCTGAGAAAGTGGTCCAGGAGGTAGGTGTGTCTAGAACTGTGTTGGTTGAGGTCATCACTGCTATAAAACCTTTTCCCACACTCTAGACATTCATGGTTCTTAACACCACTGTGTGTCAGGGTGTGTTTGGTGAGCTTACTCTTTGTAGTATATCTTTTCCCACCTCTAAACATTCATAATTCTTAACACCACTGTGTGTCAGGGTGTGTGTGGTGAGGTCACTCTTTCTAGCAAATCTTTTCCCACACTCTAGCATTCATGGTTCTTAACACCACTGTGTGTCAGGGTGTGTTCGGTGAGGTTACTCTTTGTAGTAAATCTTTTCCCACACTCTAGGCATTCATGGTTCTTAACACCACTGTGTGTCAGGGTGTGTGTGGTGAGCTGACTCTTTTGAGTAAATCTTTTCCCACACTCTAAACATTCATAATTCATAACACCACTGTGTGTCAGGGTGTGTGTGGTGAGTACACTCTTTGTAGTAAATCTTTTCCCACACTCTAAACATTCATAATTCTTGACACCACTGTGTGTCAGGGCATGTGTGGTGAGTACACTCTTTCTAGCAAATCTTTTCCCACACTCTAGGCATTCATGGTTCTTAACACCACTGTGTGTCAGGGTGTGTGTGGTGAGGTGACCCTTTCTAGCAAATCTTTTCCCACACTCTAAACATTCATAATTCTTAACACCACTGTGTGTCAGGGTGTGTTTGGTGAGGTCACTCTTTCCAGTAAATCTTTTCCCACACTCTAGGCATTCATGGTTCTTAACACCACTGTGTGTCAGGGTGTGTTCGGTGAGGGAACTCTTTGTAGCAAATCTTTTCCCACACTCTAGGCATTCATGGTTCTTAACACCACTGTGTGTCAGGGTGTGTGTGGCGAGGTTACTCTTTTCAGTAAATCTTTTCCCACACTCTAAGCATTCATAATTCTTAACACGTGGGTGTAAGTGTGTCAGGGTGTGTTTGGTGAGTTCACTCTTTGTAGTAAATCTTTTCCCACACTCTAAACATTCATAATTTTTGACGCCACTGTGTGTCAGGGTGTGTTTGGTGAGGTTACTCTTTTTAGCAAATCTTTTCCCACACTCTAAACATTCACAATTCTTGACACCACTGTGTTTCAGGGTGTGTTCGGTGAGGGAACCCTTTCTAGTAAATCTTTTCCCACACTCTAAACATTCATAATTTTTGACACCACTGTGTGTCAAGAAATGTTTCTCAAGGTGACTCTTGCATTTGAATGTTTTGTCACACTGCTGGCACTTCAGCTCACTGTGTGCCTTGTGGCCTGAGCTGCCTGCCTCCAGGTGATTCTTGCCATCACACCTGTGCCTCCCCACACCTGAGGCAGACTGATCCTGCTGCTCCCGGCCACTCATGCTGCTGCCCGGCCCCACAGCCTCCACCGCAGCAACACTATGGCCAGCACACGCGACGGCCGGTCCTGCGGGAACCCTCGGGGATGCCGGAGCGAGCCGGGTCTTGGACTGTGACCTCAGCACCTGCAACAGTGGTGACAGTCAGCACACAGAGAGCCACGCGCTGCCCTGACACTCTGCTCCTGCCTGCGGGGCCCACACCCTGCTTCCTGCCTCACTCACACCACACTTGGCAAGGCCTCCTCTCCATCCTCCTCCACACTGCCAAACATTATAAATCCGCCAAAAAGTTGTGTTGGGATAGATTGCATAGAGGGTAGAAGGTTAGTAAAAGACGTGCAGGACAAAATATTAGTCCTTCATAAGGTAGTGAGCGAGCTGTGGCCGGGGCGATAACACGAATCTTGAATCTCTGGTGATATTTTTGTAATTTGTTCATTTATAGCCATACTATGACACAGATGAAGACACAAAATGACATACTCTCCAGATAGCCCCTTCTAACTTTCCTGAAATCATGGATGTAGAAATGTAACTATTAACGCCACCACACGTCTGTAAACAGAAAAAAAAGTTGTCCTGGCGCCTTTAGTGTTATCTACGGTAGTGGTTAAGGTTAGGTTAAGTTTCATTAAGACCTATAAGGTTAGGTTAAGTTTCATTAAGACCTATAAGGTTAGGTTAAGTTTCATTAAGACCTATAAGGTTAGGTTAGGTTAGGTTTCATTAAGACCTATAAGGTTAGGTTAGGTATGTATTTAGTGGTTAAGGTTAGGTTAGGTTTCATTAAGACCTATAAGGTTAGGTTAGGCATTGTTGTGACATGAAGTGATATGCGAGTACTACATGAATCCACGAGAACACTTACCTGCCGACCATTAATAGTGACTGTGGTCGCCGCGTGTGCAAGACCCTGAGGAACATTGGTCACTGTAGCCAAAACATGAGATTGATTGATTTAATGCCAAAAAGGGAAAATGTGCCAGACATCGGAGGTCATAATTATGGCACTATGGCAAAGCATAATGAAGGGAGGGGGTCACAGAGAAAGAGTGAAACGGTAAGGGAAGGGGAAAGGAATGGAACGTTATAGCAGTAGGGTTAGATCAGAGGAAGGATGTGTATTTGTTGGGGGAAGGAGATCATAAATTGGGAAATGGGTCAGGGGTGTGAGTAAGGAAAGTTTCTGCAAGGGCTGAACACTGTTGCTACTGAGCCTGATGAGGGTCTGGACTTACTGCAGATTCCTCAGAAGGAAGTGAAGTGTTGTCAGGTGCACTCCTGTCACTGTCAGGTGTGCTCCTCTCACTGTCAGATGTGCTGCTCTCACTGTCAGATGCGCTCCTCTCGCTGTCAGAAGCGGTCCTCTCACTGTCAGATGCACTCCTGTCACTGTCAGATCCGCTCCTGTCACTGGCCAAGGCGTCCTCTTCAGGGGTCCCAGATGTCAGTACAGCAACAGTAGGAGCAGTGTCTAGAGTGTGGGCAGCAGCATGGCGTTGTGCTACATCTAAGGAACAAGCTTGGTTATAAGCACTTTGTAGGTCCAAAGTGTTACTCTCCAAGAGGCGCTGACGTATCAGCGGCGAAACAATACCATTAGTGAAAGCGTCGCGAATCAATTCTACGCGATACTGTTCCCCCACTCACAACTTTTAGGCTGCAATCCTTACTTAACCGCCCAGGTCTCTCATAAATTCACCTAACGCTCCCCGGCTGCTGCTGCCTGTTGTATAATGTCAGCAAT